>VCJA01004345.1:37118-47602 GCA_024139275.1 Backusella macrospora
GGTTCATGCCACAACTATAAATAAATAAATGAATAAATACAGTCATTCAATTGTAAATTCAAATCAAAATCAAGCGCGATTCAAAAATAGCATACAATATCTTTGTTTTTTACTTGTATAAAACTCAAGACAATAAAACATTACATTTATACAAGTAAAAAACAAAGATATTGTATGCTATTTTTGAATCGAGCTTGATTCGGGATTTATTTGAATTTACAATGGAATGACTGTAAAAATATAACAGCCAAATTAAGCTTGAAAAATTCTGGCAGTATACTGCCCAAAAAAAAAATGATGGACTAAAGGATATTCCGCAAAGCTCTTTATTGTCGAAAAAAACGTTACATTTTTTAGAGTTGCTGAGATTGTAAGACTACCTGCGCATTTTAGATAGTTTCCATAATATGTAACAGAGCTATGCCTAAAGATACTGGTACAAACTTTTTTTTAGAGAGAAGACAACAGCCTGGTACGGAATGAGAGTAAATGGCTTAGATAATAGTGAAACCTGGTACAGATGTTGGTTCCATATACAGTGAAGCTGGGAAATATTGGTTGATTTAGAAATTTAGGCGGTGATTATAAAAATATAATTTGGAGCTTACTAGAAAAAAATTGGCGGAATATTCAAAAATGACTGGTCATTGTAAGGTTTTTTATCGACACAACTGAAAATTGGAGCAAAGTGAATTTTATCTCGACAATAACTTACATGACACTTAGAATGGCTACAGAATCCACGGAGATCACTAACGCGTACATTATTGCAAGTATCAGAGATCTTTTGAGAAATTGTCTCCTCAGTCATTAGGTTTTTTCGCTTCATCTTTCTTTTCACAAGAGTCCAGAAGTTCTCGATTGCATTCAATTCTGGTGAATACGGAGGTAAATACATGACTCTGTAGCCACTGCCTTCAATTTTTCTTATCATGAGATGTGATTTGTGAATGGTACTGTTATCCATTATAAGACAACTTCCCTTTAAACCCTCGTTCATATCCATAATGTCAAGCAGCTCGTTCATGAACTTTATGAAGCGAGCCGTAGTAGTGCCTTTAGGAGGAGGTTTGTTGGTTTCCCTGTCATCGATGCTTTCAACCTCGACGTACTATACGACAGGTTCTTCAATGATTATTTCGCCTATTATTTGATCTTTACCCTTTGCAAGCTTTCTCTTCTTCGATTTTCCATTTTTACTTGTCACAGGTTTCGTAGCCCTTCCCTTCCTTGGTGGGAGCTTTTTCATTGCGACATGTATAACGCTGGAGGAGTGAATAGCACCGATTATGGTATGAGATGGTGAACGAGTCTTTTCAATTTCTACAATGGCAGGTTTTCCTATAGTTGATTTTGCCCAGCTGTTCTTCATATTAATATTAGAGCCAGCCTCATCGATGAATACGCAATATCTATCGAAGTCTAGGTCTGAGCCCTTCCATTTCATGAATCATTCATATCTCGTTTGTAGGTTATTATCTGAGTTTCTTATTTTTGGTTCAAAGGTCGGCTTCTTCACGGAAATAAACATGTTATTTTTCAAGTGAGAATCCATTTGATTTAGAAATCGAAAAGCCTTCAAACTGAGACGTCAACGAATCAATAATGTCAACAGCACAAAATTGTGGTTCTTTTTCGACTATTTCTTGGATATGTTGCTCGTTTTCATCAGTAAATTTACTATTAATGAGTGCCTTCGCTAATTTGATCTTATTCGTAGGTGCGTCTTCCATTTCAGCATCTTTATCATCTGCAGGTTTAGCAGCCAAGTAGGCAGCTTGGCTCGTCATGGTGGCGAGAACTGTATTCGGGTCGATGATATCTGTCAGTACACCCTCCATTGGGTCTACAATTTTTTCTCCATTCTTGTTAAAGACATTCTCTAGCCCATCTTCATAAAAAAAATGTTTTAATTCATTCTATTTGATTTTTAATGTTATAAAAGGTGCTTTTTTATTTGTAAAGAAGAAAGAAGGGCTAAACTGATATCAGAGGAAGTGAAAATAGATCAACTTCAGAAGTAATCAAATTAATTTCTCACCTCTGTGATTGAGAAAAATGATTTGAAAGCTCTAGTCCGGCAAGTTTTTTCAAAATCGAGAAAGCCTATTGATCTATAGTCTCAAAGCCCGCCACGTTTCCTAGAGTGTATAATCGCCAGTTAAATATCTAAATCAGTATATCCCAGCTTTACTGTACAGAAAATATATTTTACAAAGAATAGTGCAACAAGGGAGTGGTAGGCTTCATACTCCGCCGGAATTTTTGAAAAAATATCCCGTTAGAGTGATATTTGAATATTCACAAAAAAGTACTTTTAACGAAAGAGTATTTGAGATTTTACAATGAAAAGGAACAAGTTAAAAGCTTTAAAATATAGAATAGACTTCTCTCTTATATATGAGCTTTTAAAAAAGATATTATGGCTTATCAGAATATCGAGATAAAGTATAAATAAAATGCAAATCTTAAGTAAAAATTTCGGCAGTGTACTGCCTGAAAATGGACGAAGGGATAACCAAAAAGAAGCATCAAAAATACATTGTAATTGCTTAGCACCATCATTTAAACAGGTGGTTAGCACGGTACGAGGTGGTCACACTATACGTAATAATACCACCACCAGAGATGAAGTAGTGGAGATGTGTAATAGTAGGGCCGCAAGACATACCCAAAACCAAAGAGGGTGTGGTGCTTTAAAAAACCTTAGTGAGGAAAAAAATCAACCATAAATGATTACCATATTGTTCTAAAAAAAAAACTCTCTAGTGAGAAGAAGGATACAATATAGCAAGCAATCCCTTGGTTTACACAAAATCTATTATACGAAAAAGAAGAATAAATCATATAATAAAGTACCACTATCACTATAAACTTTATATATACATACATATGACGTATATTATGCGCTAACTATTACAAATTTGGTATAGCATAGACAAATTTGGAGAAATATGGAACAAACGTAGTCTTTTTGAATACTAAAGTCGGTATAGAAGAAAAAGATGAATATTCCCAAGATTTATAGTAAGAAAACGTTATAACCTTGAAACTAATGTTGAACAAGAAGTAGTGATGTGTGATAAAGAGCCACCAAGTACCTTCAAAATATATAAACCGGAAATCAAAGCTATCTTTGAAGACATCTCTCTTGATAACCGACTTCATCTAGCTTTCCTATATTAAATAAAAAAGAGGCGAGATATTTGAGCTATATAATACGATAAAAAATGGTCTAAACATGAGTATTGCCAAGTACAGCTGTTCCAATAAATTTTGTCGTTGACTCAAGAAATAATTTGTCGCTTTCCTGTATATATTGTATTATAAAGAACGATATAAATATCTGTAGCAGCGACAAAATATTTGGGAACAATTGTATCTTTTTGAAAACAATTGTTTTAAAATGAAAGAGCAAATTTATTACTTGGTTTTTGAGAGGTGGTGTGCATAATTATCATTGCAAAGTTGAGCCTCAAAATCTTAGTATCGGAAGTCTTTCTTCTCCCAGTACATCTCTGAGCAACCAACGCCCGCATATGATTTACTTGGTATGTTAATTTGCATTAAATTAACTGTTTTTTTTTATATCTTGGTCATTCATTTAGATCACTTCAATCAGACATTTTAAAGCCATAAAAAGAATAAAGAAGTAAGACCTTATTTTTGGGCAAAAAAAAAACCGTCGTGCAGTGTAACATAAAAAAAAGAAGAAGGTTCATTTCTGGAAAATTGACCCAGAAGGACCCGAAAAGAATCGTCCAAATATGGAAATACCCAATAGATCTTTTTTTATTTTAGAAAAAATTGGTGGGACATTTACTTAGGGCTTAGTTTTTTTTTTCATACACCCATCTCTAATTTGTCTACCTTTCATTTCTTTATACACAAACACAATATTCATTGAAGACCAGGATGAATACAGAAATATAAAAACACCATAATAACATAGTTATTTATCTATTCTGTGCTTTCAACCTCTCAAAGTACTAAAAAATGAAAAAGAGATAGAGCTGTTTAATTGAACCTTTATATGGGTATATAAACAATACTCTGCTAATTATCAAGTTTTATATAATTCGCGCTCGGCCCCTTAAATTATAACTGTTTAATAAAGTTTTCACTTAAATATAATATATATATATATATATATATATAATTCGTGCATCATATGCTATTTCACTCTTTAGTTTTGTTAAAAAAAACCTTTTCATGATGTATTTTTCAAGAAAATAAAAAAAAATTTCAAATTATTGAGAAAATCACCAGGAGCTAAAGAGGTCATCTCGTGAGATTCTGGCGCGGATACAAACTGGGATGATATAGAGCTATTTATATAAAAAGACCAAGCAAGTGAAATGACTTCTATTGAAATCAATTGAAATGCTTAATAATCTATTATAAGCTATAGATATACACTAAATAATCACTTTGAAAAAAAAAATATTCCTGTTTGATACGGTAAAAATACAACTGTTGTGCACTGATGCTTGATTTTTTTTTATAAATATATGAACTACCTAGAAAAACAAAAACTTTATGTTTTATAGTAATCATATATATTTATGACCAGCTACCACTGCGCCTCAACCATACTGTGAACCTAACACAGATAGATGAATTTATATTTGATATCTTTATTTACTTTGATATATTTTTTTGTTAATTATCTTTACTTTTCTGGTTCTGATTCAATTTCTCCTTACTTTTCTAAATGATATATATATTTTTCTCATTAATTATTTTTTTAATTCTCAAAATCTTGAAATAAACAGTTCTCTAAACCACCATTAAGTGTAACTATACTAGAAAATTCCAACACTTTTTGGTTAGTGGTAAAAATCATGTTTATTTATTTCGGCTTCTTTATAAAATCGTAATTTCTCTTTTATCATATAACTATGCATGTAAAATGACAAAGTCAATACTATAAATCTTATTTCCTCTATATCAGATATTTGTTTCTTGTGAGACTATGGGCTTACTTATTAACCAATTAGTCTGTCTCAGCCTACACGCGCTTTTTGAGGGCATTTGTACTATATGTATATGTCAAATACTGTAACATTGACTATAATTATGACGCTGGAGAGAAAAAGATCATTAAGATTTTCGATTCGATAATTTTGATTCAATATATATATATATATATATATATATTAAAAAAAATATATTGTTCATGTATTCAGCTATTTGGTTTCCTTTTTGTGGAGAATCGAGTGTTTTTAAAAAAATTTTATTACCTATAAAAAGTGGTACATACTTCGTTTTTGTATTTCTTCGTGAAACACACGAGCTATTGTCATTTAATCTATAAATTAAATGCTAATATTAAGCTTTTTGTGTAAATATGGCTTGGATGGTATAAATAACAAATCAAAATTATGTGTTACAATTTCCTTGTATAAACAAACATGGACCACAAAAAGAAAATCTGCTTTTTTAATAGTGCCAAGCACTATCGAACATCGAACTCGAATTAAATGCAGATAGAAAAAAGAAAAAATATTTCACAATCATAGCAAATAGTATTTCACATTTCTAAACAGTTAGTCATTTTCCTTCGTAATTCATCTAGCAGTACTAAGGAATCTCTAACTTGTATACTTTTATTGTATCTGTAGAAAATTGGCCAATATAGCCTAAACTTTGTCTGAGATCGCAGAATTTTTTTGCACTACCATATACTTATACTTTAAACTCATTTTGAGGCTTTTACTATTACTGTGTTATGATTACTCACTGTTATATCTATTGGAACCTGGAATCTATTTCTCCATTCAAAATTGATTAAAGCGCATAGCATAGAGAACAAAAATTGAATAAGAAGCCGAAAATATCTCTAAAAACTGTTTATGATATTTGTAGGATATAAAGAGTTACTATCATGGTAACTAGACAATTTCTATTACATCTCTAAAATGCACTTTATTATATAGTCGTACACGTAATACCTTATTCTAAAACATATATAAGCTGTTATATCTTCTTGGAATTAGTTTATCCCCTTTTCTATTTTTTATTCGATTTTATACAGTTATAAGAAAGCTTTATCATGAGGCTCTTAAAGATCGCAACATCACATATAGCTTTAAGTATAGCTATATACTTCGTATCATTCAAACCAGTATCTAGTTTTGAGTTAACAGCAAATCAAGGTTAGATTCAATATTTTATTCTATCAATTAATAAAAATTGGCCTAAAGATTGAAGAGAAACTAAAAACACACACATCAATTGATTGATTTGATTTATAATAGATATAGTAAATGAAATCGTATTTGGTCTCGATACTTTAAATATATTCCCAGATAAGAATGGTTTGTATTTACTTTGAAAATAAAGACTAAATACACAGTACACAGTACACAACCTGCGCAGTACCTAAATATTGTGACATTGCTGTCTTTTAATTCATGTGTCGGTTTAACAAATATACTAAACCAAAAATTTCTTTGATTTTAGGTGGTTCTGGTGGCAATAGTGGACCTGGAAATAATGGACCTGGAAATGGTGGATCTGGAAGTGGTGGTGGCTATGAAACATCAACTAAGAGACCACCAAGTTATACTACAACTACTAAGCCACCAATGTCTACTACGCCTAATAAACCACCAGTTCATACACCAACTACAACGCCCTGCACTACTACTACTACTAAAAAACTCACACCTACAACAACTACTACTACTAAAAAACCCACACCTACAACTACTGATACTACTACAACGTCATGCACTACTACTACTACTACTACTAAAAAACCCACGCCTACAACTACTGATACTACTACAACGTCATGCACTACTACTACTACTACTACTACTACTACCACTGAAACACCCACACCTACAACTACTGATACTACTACAACGTCCTGCACTACTACCACTACCACTGAAACGCCCACACCTACAACTACTGATACTACCACAGCTACTACAACTACTGATACTACTACAACTACTGATACTACTACAACTACTGATACTACTACAACTACTGATACTACTACAACTACTGATACTACCACAGCTACTACTACTACTGATACTACCACAGATACTACTACTACTGATACTACCACAGATACTACAACTACTGATACTACCACAGCTACTACTACTACTGATACTACCACAGCTACTACAACTACTGATACTACCACAGCTACTACAACTACTGATACTACCACAGCTACTACTACTACTGATACTACCACAGATACTACAACTACTGATACTACTACAACTACTGATACTACCACAGCTACTACTACTACTGATACTACCACAGCTACTACTACTACTGATACTACCACAGATACTACAACTACTGATACTACTACAACTACTGATACTACCACAGCTACTACTACTACTGATACTACCACAGCTACTACTACTACTGATACTACTACTACTACTGATACTACTACAGCTACTACTACTACTGATACTACCACAACTACTGATACTACCACAACTACTGATACTACCACAGCTACTACTACTACTGATACTACCACAGCTACTACAACTACTGATACTACTACAACTACTGATACTACCACAGCTACCACAACTACTGATACTACCACAGCTACCACAACTACTGATACTACCACAGCTACTACTACTACTGATACTACCACAGCTACTACAACTACTGATACTACTACTACTACTGATACTACTACAGCTACTACTACTACTGATACTACCACAGCTACTACAACTACTGATACTACTACTGATACTACTACTACTGATACTACAATAACTGCAACTACTGATACTACAATAACTGCAACTACTGATACTACAATAACTGCAACTACTGATACTACAATAACTGCAACTACTGAGGCTATAACTCCTCTGGCTGCTACCGTTGGAATTACAACTGCCGATACAACTGCTGCAACCGCAACACAGGAAACTACTAGCAGCACAAGTACCAGTAGTACCTTATCTAGCACATCATCTACGGTATCTAGTTCCACTTCTTCTAGTCAAACAAGCCAAGCAACAAGCACTTCTACTGAAGGATCTTCATCTACTTCTGGTGGCTCTGCTAGCTCATCTAGTAGCAATAAAACTGCAAATATTGCAGGTGGCGTGGTTGGTGGTGTGGTTGGCGCAGCTATTCTAGGCGGTCTCTTTTTCTGGTTTGTGATCAGAAAGCGTTCACCAGGAAATCCTGGTGATATCGAGAACGACCCAACTGATGGTAACAGCGGACATGGTATTGGTGATTTCACTGTGGGTAACCCAGCTGCTGCTGCACCAGTTGGAAACTTTCCAAATGATAATACAAGCGATATTAGTGTACCTGACGTTGCAAATAAATTTGAAGAAGACCACGAAGCTGGACCTTCACACACTTAACATTACTAATAAATTTAATATCTTATCTTCATCTTTTTCCAATCTCTTCTTTCTTAACCTCTATATTAGTAAATAAACAAAAAAAAAATATAGTAATTTTGTAATACTAGAATACAATCATATGCCCAATAAAAAATATTAGTGAAATCAGAAAAAAAAAAGGGAAAAAAAACCCATTAATATATTTACAAAACAACAAAAATAAGAAAACAGCAAAAAAATAAAAATAAAAATAAAAAACGGTATATAAAGGTATACTAAAAGAGAAGGAAACGGAAAAACAAAAACCAACTTAAGCAACACAAGAAGATATAAATGGCACCGTAAATACGGTTTGCTTTGATTGATTTAAGGTTATCATTTGCCAATTTTAGCTCATCATTGTGTTCACCTGATGGACGATCCAGAATATTATGGTAAATGGAAGAATCGAGAATATGGAGGGTAACACCCGATATAATAGCCAAAGTAGAGATCGCAATAAAGAATAAAATCACTCTGCTATAGCCTTTGTTAGAGTCTCTATCTTGTAAAGAGCCAGTAATGATTTCGAATATTGCAGCTCCAATATTTGTGCCTGATTTAACTAGTCCCATACCAGTACCAACTAATGACAAAGGAAGAATTACAGGTACAGAAGAAACAAGTCCTACTGGTCCTAATGAAAGACTAAGACTGAATAGAAGCATACCTATGACCGGTGTAATCATTGTATATTCAAGTACAAGCATAGAGAATAGCATACATACACCACTGCCAATCACTGTTTAAGGATGGAAAGAAAAATGAGAAATAAAAAAGAATAAGAATAGGAAAACTGTAGAGACGAAGCGAAATCAAACTTACTCATCGCTGTTCTATTTCCATGACGATAAACGTATACACCTAAGAATGGCATCAAGCCTACAGGCAAAATTTGCGCAATACTAGCTGTTACAGCAGCATTAGCATCACTATATGAAAATCGTAATTTAACGTATTCGCTAATAAAAAAGGAAGCGAGATTAGATATTATGAACCCACATGCTATTTTTAGTTTCTATACCTATTAATATGTAAAAAGCAGCCCCAGCCACCACCTAGTAAAAACTCCATAGTAGCAACCAGCCAAAAAGAGTGAGGTAGATACATTAATTTTGACCATCTGAAAGATTTTTTGCGTTTTAGGATTTCAGCTTTCTTCTGGCATTCAGTTGTTTTTTCTGATACTTTTTTTAACAGAACAACATAAATCAATGTAACGAACATTGAAAAAATACATAATGACGCGGAGAACTATGTAAATAAAATGTTCTAGTTGTTTAAAAAATATCCGTTTTTTTTCTTGAAAGTGTGCGTGTAATAATTACCCATAATCCATAACCATACCAACCCGTCCAATTAGCAATTGGTATAACTGTTGCTTGGGCACAAAAAGATGCCTTTTTTTAAAAAAGAAAAAAGCAAGTATATAATATCAGGTTAGTATCACGTATTAGATATAATAATGTAATAACGTTCGCTATCATGTAAAAGCAATATACCATACCAATCGACTAATGGTCAACATGATCGCAATGACAGCCGCAAGACTTCTCCCATTAAACCATTGGCTTAAAATCGTTTCTTGTACAATGACAACTGTACCTGATCCAATACCATACAAAATACGGCCTATAATCATCATGTATAAACTTTTAGAGGACGCTGAAAGTGCTACTAAAACATTGCCAGATGTGATAAGAAACGTGGTAAGAATGGCGCCTGGAATGGTACCAAACGCGTCGATAAAAATGCCACCGATAAATGGCAATACTGTATTAACAATGGCAACGCTCGATTGTATGACGCCATATTGAGAATTTGTGATATCAAATTCCTAATGAGCATTAACTGAAAGCGTTAAAAAAACAAAACAAAGCAAAGGCGAATTCTTTGGGCGTTACTTTTTTAATTGTATTTTTCATAGCTCCAAGCGTATGTGCTGCAAAATGACTTCCAACTTTCATGTTTTTTAGTTTATCATTATTGTTATCGTTATTATTTCATAAAAGAGGAATATATCGAATGAATACTGATTTTTTGATATCGAAATACACTTTTTTTTTTTTTTTT
>VCJA01004346.1:13608-27974 GCA_024139275.1 Backusella macrospora
AGAATACTTTGTCAAAGCAGGATTTAAAAAAACAAATAAGCGTATTCTCGACTGAAAACAACTGACCAGCATTGACATATTAGAATCAGAAATGCCATCCCCTAAAACAAGTAATATGCAAGGAATCAGCCACTATATAAACCCTTTTTACTTTCTATGGAACTGGTTTTCGTGAACTGCGCTTTTTAAACTATAGAGGTCACCAAAGGGTAGATACTGAAATGGTAAATATTTTTCTTAATGGAGGAAAAAAATACAACCCTGGTCTTAGCCACTCACCTAGTGCAGACGTAATAAAATCTCGTTCACGCCCAGACGGAACAATGAAAAGAAAAAGAAAGCCCAGAGTGTTACCAAATAATGAGTCGCCTTTTGTTCAGAAATTGTATGTCATTTTTATATCTTGCTAGAAAAAGAAACAGAGTAATACTTACTTTTATATATTATTTAATTAGTAATAAATGGAAAAGGCTTCCTTTTGTGTCACCATCAGAAGCCAAGTTACCTATTATATGCGTAGGAAATGGTAATTTTGGACGAAGAACGTTCAGAGGAAAGCCTCATGGTCTGGCTGGAAGATTTGGTAAACTGTTAAAGAAGGCTGAAAACCAGGGTTGTCTCATCACCATTTCCGTTAATGAATATTACACTAGCCAAGTATGTAACCATTGCGGTCATAAATCGTTGAATAACCTGAAACTAGAAGAAAATACATCGTCAAACTTGTATACTGTTCAAG
This sequence comes from Backusella macrospora, assembly GCA_024139275.1. NCBI lineage: Eukaryota > Fungi > Mucoromycota > Mucoromycetes > Mucorales > Backusellaceae > Backusella > Backusella macrospora. Next base: position 14,348 of record VCJA01004346.1, read on the forward strand.
TATGTAACAGCTGTGGACAGCTATGGCAACACGACATTAATGCAGCAAGAAATATTCATGCTTTAGCCCATGCTGTAATTAGAAAGTAGTAGCCGGCCTTCCATTTTTTCTCAATCCGGGTAGTAAAAACTCGTGACGTTTAGGATTCGCCCGTAAGTAATTTAATAATGAATAGACAACTAAAACTAACTATCATGGCGGTTTCTCTTTATATGTTCATCTTTTCTGAACCAAATCCATTTCGTTTAATGTAAGTATTTATTTTTATTTTTACTTTATTTTTGGGAGGTGATTCTTTTTGAGATTATTGTCTCATATTGGATTAGGTGTCCCAGTTTCGAACAATGTCCTATTTTTATTGTGATTGACGAAAATCGGTTTTGGGAGTCATGTTCTATTGGCAACTTAATAAATCATTTTTCTTTCTCTTTATACATACAACCACACACAAATCTGTGAATTCTTTTTATAAGTTAGTAAAAGTATGGAAAAGCATAAAGCTCAAATGCTTCAGTACATTTCCAGAAAGAAACTGAATGATGATCTTATGATGCTGCATCTTCTAAAGCATGAGCGAAAAAAAGAGAATGCTAAAAAAAACGTTCAGGGATTAACGAGACTTTCTGTCATCTCGATCATGAGGCACTCATGAGAGACTATTTCCGCCCAAATCCTGTCGTAACAAGCGAGGTAGATTTTCGCCGCAGGTTTAGGATGAGTCGCCGTCTTTTTGACAAAATTACAGAAGTTGTAAAGAACCGTAGTGTGGCTTTTCAGCAAACAAGGGACGTAGCCCATAGGCTTGGATTTTCAACATACCAAAAAGTTACTGCTAAAGCTCACAACGATAAAAAAAGAAACACTAAGAATTAAGAATGATAAAATAGATTAAATAATAAGGACTGGTGAGCAACAGCCCAATAGCTGTTCACTATGTAATGGTATTTGGAACGACTGAATTGACAGTTATATGGCAAGAACAAGGATCAAGGAGAACTACAAGGAGAGATCAATAGGGTAATCATCACAAATTTTTAATAGTTTATTTTTAAATCTCGATTGCTTGTCGTTCCTAAACTAATCCCAGTTGACTCCACTTCGACCTCCAATGTGAAACATGCTCTCTGAGCCGCGCTTTTATTTTCCATATAAATATTATAATAAAAACTTTCTCTATTCCCTCATATCTTTCTAAGCCGCGCATCGTGGATACAACTCATGACTGATAGCACAAATGAACAACCCTGGATGTACACTGAAGAAGAAGTCTTTCAACTTTTTCAAAAATTCAGAGATGAAGAAAAAACAACCAATCAACAAACCAGAGAAGAAAGGCCATTACCTCTGGATATATCAACCTATTTGGAGGAAAGTATTAGGTTGTCTCAAAAATAATGTCCGAAATTTACACCATATTTTTGAACATTCCTCATGTAATTAATATTAGTTGGATATTTAAGTATAATACATCATTCGAAAGTATATTGTCTCCTCCTCTTTTGTGTTATTTGTTTTTTCCTTTATTGATTACTTATAAAGAATAATGAGCGGAATTTTAAATGAAAAAAAAATCGGTTTACGAGCTATTTTACTACATGAATTTAAACGTAGCGGAAACGTTGTGGAAGCAGCCAAAAACATTACAGATATATGGGGCGAGGAAATAATTAGCGAAAGACAAGTAAGGAGGTGGTTTAAAAAGTTTCACAATGGAGACCTCTCACTTGAAGATGAGAAGGGGTTAATCGAATCTAATACAGCTCAAACTGTACGTGAACTTGCAGCGAACATGGTAGTTAGTAAGGACACTGTTGATAGGCATTTGAAAGAAATAGGAAAAGTAAAAAAGTTAGATCAATGGGCACCTCATTTGCTTGATAACCGCCACAAGTTGCGGCGTTTGGATGTCTGTACTTCTTTACTAACTCGGTATAAAAAAGATCCATTTTTGAAGCGAATTGTAATGTGTGATGAAAAATGGCTCTTATTTAACAATAAAGAAATATCAGGATGATGGATGGATAGGGATTCCAGACCAGCTAAGTTCCCAAAACAGAATCTCCATCCAAGCAAAGTTCAACTAACAGTCTGGTGGTATTGTGGAGGAATAATTCACTATAACATCCTGAATCAAGGTGAAACAATCAATTCTGCAAGATATTGTAACGAGATTAGAGAAATGTATAAAGAATTGCAAGTAAAAAAACCTAGCTTGGTGAACAGAAATGGAATATTACTTCTTCATGATAATGCAAGACCACACATATCATATGAGACACAGTATTGTTTGAATGAGTTAAATATTGAAACTCTTCAACATCCACCATATTCTCCTGACCTTTCTCCATGTGACTATTATTTATTTGGACGTCTAAATGATTTTTTAAAGGGGAAGGTATATGGCTCAAAAGAAGAGGTCGAAGATGCCTTCCTCGAGTTTATCCATTCTAAAGACACGATTTTTTTCTCATGGTATAAACAAGCTACCATCACTTTGGCAGAAGTGTATAGATTCGAATGGTAATTATTTTGATTAATAAACTTGATTTTTGAAAAAGTTATGAACATTTGAAAATAACTAGAAAATCGGACATTATTTTTGAGACAACCTAATACTACACTCCAAATACAAGAAAATTTTAAACGATTCAAACGAGACCTTAGCAAGTACCAAGACGAAAATTGGACTATGGGAGAAGAAATCAACAAATCTCTCATCCCAAAACTTAGGTCATATACAGTTGACACAGCCCAAGCTGTCACTTCAATTTATAAAAGATTCAATTTATAAAGGATCAGAAACTTAGAACGCACGGTAGAGCAGTCACTGAACTCTACGAACAATTATCAACTTTACAAGAGGGAGATATGTCACAAGACGAAGCCCGTCAATTACTATCAACAACAGTGGAAAATTCAAAACAGCTTGCGATATTCGCATGGCATCAAGCCAAACAACAGGATGAAGAAGCAAAAGACTATGCCACAAAAGCACTCAAACTTCCAACAAGTCTCAAACATTTTTGGAAACAAAAAATACAGGGAAAAAAGAGGCCTTTAGCCTTCAATTCCTCGAACAATATAATGAGGCGACTTATCAACAAAAAATTATCCAAGCAGCAACAAGTGGAAACAATAATGGATGAAGTGATCGAGGAGGATACTACAACCAATGGAATCAAAATCGTGGAGGAAGAGGAAAAACTTTTTTGGAGGACGAGGACGTGGGGCTCCGACCTTCAACACCCAATACAATTCTCACAATCAGCAACCAGCTCATCAGATTCCGACCGGAAATCCCGAACTTAAACAGTAAGTTTGAACTCACCATCCACTCCCATACCAACAACATTTCAACCAATTTCGCCGCTTCGACAGCTTCCAATTCAATACAAAGACGATGGATATTTCAGTACCAAGTATAATGATAAACAACCTTCTGAAGAGGATCAAACAATTAGAGACCACACCACAGCGGTCATGTTGTTGGATAGCCAGTATTTTGGGAAAGATGACATCAATGATCCCAGCAATAGGAGAAGCACTCCTACAAGATGCTTGACAAGTTTTTTTAAAAATATAGCCAATCTTAACAAAGATGCGTGTAATGTTATACTGTCCCGCTTAAAAACACGGCCACAGTATTCGATATAGTCAATCATTTTATTTAGTCAATCATTTTAGCCATTCCCCCCGATTGACTATATCGAGGTATGACTGTATGAAGATTTAAATGAAACTTCTATGCGAAGATTTTCTTCTGGTGTGCTCGTAGAGAAAAAGATGAACGAGTTTGCACTTGCTTGTAATTTTGAACAGTAAGTATCGAATAACGTTTTTTTTTATCACAACATACTTATAAACTGGTTTTTTTTAGTCCAGTGCACTCTCTCGTTCTTGATTTAAGCGACGAAAGTTGGAAGAATTATTTCAGAGATCAAGATATTGCTGAAATGATGAATTAAAATGAGAAGAAGCTTCCAGTATTGCCAGCAGAATTAAATAACTTTATACTTGAAGCTCGAAAGCTTCCCGGTGCTGACTCATTTAAGCAGTATTTGAAACGAGAATTTGATTCCACTGCCTGTGAATGGACCAAAGATACAGTGCTTAATTATTTCAAGCTTTTTAAATGTCAACAATTGTCGCTCAACCATCAAACTGAAGGCGATATGCTCCGCAGAATTTGGTTTTTTCTCGACACCGTCCTAGATGATTCTAAAATAAATTTTATCTGGTAAAGCTCAAGTTTATTTCCAAAATTCTAATTACTAATAGAATTGGTTGTGTTTCTAATAGTTTGGAGGTGAGAAATCAAGCAAATCTTCTTGCGTTAGTATAATCTTGGTAGAACATTAGCAGCTGAAGGAGGAAAAAGCGAAAACAGCGTAAATAACGAAAAACATAAAATATAATTTTCATACCGCTTATCGAGTTTCCCTCAAAATGCCCTTATTAATAAATCAATAAACTATAGTATACTTGTTTAAATTTAATTTAAGTTTTACTCGTTTCAAATTGTGTAATGAGAAATAATTCTGCTATATTACTATACATGTTGCTTGGAAGCAGCTAAACCATACAGACCTACTCGGTTTTACTGGAAGTCTGTCTTGACAATGTGTCAACAAAGTAACAAAAGAACAAGAAATAACTATGACAAATCAAACTTTTATTAACAAGTAGAGATTACTCCAATCGGCCCAAATGGGCCGATTCGTTAAAAATTACTTCGCCTATGGATACTGCTTTTAATAAGACGTAAATTCAAAAAAATGAGTTCTGAACCTTTTTTACAGTATGTTCTATTTTATTTTTTTAAAAAAAAATCAAAAGTTGGCTCGATGATCGTCATTTTCACAACACCTTCAGCTAAAAAGGAGTCTCTCACACTGTTCTTGGTGCTATCTCAGCTACTGTTGCTGCCAACTTAAGTACGAGAGAGTTTAGAAATGCTAAGAGGAAGAAAGTAGTAAGTAGGAGTTACGAAGAGAAAGACGCCTCAGGATAGGTTATCTGTTCCTAAAGGTACCATGGGGCCACTATCTTCATTTTTTAAACGATACTATGAATATTATGGATGAGTTTCTTGAAATGAGAGGTTATTTCACTGTCATGGATAATGCTCCCATCCACATCCCCGAAGTAATTGGTCCTATAATCATTAACAGAGGCTATACTCCAGTGTACCTCCCTCCTTACTTGCCTGAACTTAATCCAATCGAGCAATTCTAGGCTATTGTAAAAGGAAAAGCTAAGCGTAGCAAGCTTAGTGATGTAGAGTTGCTTACTACACGCATAATTGAAGCAAGTGAAACTGTACCTCAGAGGATTTATTCAAGATTCAGTAAATCAATTTCATAACTGTCTTAATAATGTCGCTATATAACAACAATACAATTATAATAAATAGTTTTCAAAAAAGTGACCAAGTGAAATTCCAAATGAAGTTCGAAAAAATGACCAAATGAAGTTCAAAAAATTGACCAATTGGACTTCAAAAAAGCGAGCAATACATTTATTGTTGCGTCCAACGAGGAATTTAAAATCAGCTATTTTTTTTAAAAAAAAAGTATGTCATTTATTTTATGCAGGAATTCATTCATTACATTCTTGAAAAATGACTATGTACTTTACTTTAGTTTTTTTAATTCTGATGATCGAGGTAATTTAACATGACTATAGTCTGTAATATACTCTAACTATCATTTTTTTCCTTTCTTATTTTAGTTAGATGGTCGCGTTTATTATACTTGCCGTGTGTTTAAATAAATGAATGAACAGTTGCAATCAACAAAATTTAAATATATAGATTAACATAAATAACTTATTAGATCCCTTTCCCAATATGTTGGCGTAGAGTCATATATAAATCTCTTACTACTTCACCGTCAATATGCCAAGTAAAACATTATCTTTTTATTATAAAAAAGTAGCAGTTTTATTGTTAGGTTACACATGTTTTACGCATGCTGAAAATTATATTTGGGTTAATGCTCTTACTCTTAAAAATAAACTAACGCCAGTTAAGCAAAGCTTTTTTTTCTAGATTCATTGCTATCTTATTCATTGGTAAGCAAATTACCTATGATAAAGAAGAGTAATTAATATGGTGTTTAGATTCTGCCAATCGATTACAACGACTTGATCAGCAACAATCTGATGAACACCATCGTCATGGTTATGATTATGAGGCTAGCTTAAAAGCGACAAAAGTTTTATGCTCAGAAAAGTTTGTATTTGACTGGATTTGCATTATTTTTATCACTGTAATATAGGTTATTGGTTGAATTTGATTTAAGGATTTATATTTATACTTATTCGAAATTGGTTTTGTAGTATTCTTGATCTTACAAGTACACTACTCATTACTATGCTGAAGCACGAAGAATACCTAGATTGTACTAGATATGTATCTCGTCTTCCTTCTTCAAAAGACAATCAGCGCTTGTTAGAAGTGGAAAATGAATATAAATCAAGAATTGGATCTTTAAAGGTTGAATTAGATCAATTAAAAGAAGAGCAGCGTGACTTTGAGACCTTCAAGAAGCAGGTTTCACGACAAGCCACAGAATATGAACGTTTAGTTGAGAAAGGTAATTCACTTGAAAAAAGTTTAGAGTCAAAGAAAACAATATAATATGAAATGTAATAATTGAATTTTATTCGAAAATAAAAGAATCCGAGAAACAATAAATGGCTGGAAAGTATGGACATATGGCTTTTTCTTGTTGTGTTTGTTTGCTGTTATAACTATATATCGTGATTCTTGATCGTAAACTAAGCAACATCAATGCCTGTGTCTACCTTGAAAGAAATTTCTTCGTCTCCCTCTACAAAGTCATCAGGATCATAAATGACTTTAATCATCAATGATTATGAAGGACAACGAGCAATGCCCTCACCTGCCACCAACTCATTCTAGTATTGATATATAAGTAAAAACTCAATAGCATAGTTTGGCTTAGTAATACGCACAATATAAATCTCAGCAAGGACAAGGATAAGTGTAGAGCTGCTCCTCTTCATTAAAATCCATGTATTCAATTTCAATCTATTTTATTAGATGCCTGTAAGAAATATAACAAAACATAAAGCCCAGCCAACTCACTTCAGCGTAGAAAGATGCCATGGTTGCTTATTAAAAGAGGGGTATTAAATTGATCAAATGAGAAAGCTCGCAATGGAAGAGCATGAGCAAACTCACTGCATTGGCTACAAACACTTTATATAAAAAAACATGTCAAGTCACTTTATTTGAACTAGCGAAATCTGATTACATGCGAGAATCAATGTTGAATTTTGTATGAGAACCAGCATAGCATAAACGATTATCTTGGTCATAAACCTTTGTGTGGATATTAGCCAAAGCTTTTCCAACTCTTAAAACGTCACAGACAAGTGTTATTGTTTCTCCCTCTGGAACACCACGTAAATAAGATACAGCAAGATCAGTTGAAACACCACCGAGGTTCCAAGGCTTGCCTTCAGCCACGAAAATAGCAAAGCTACTGCAAACGTCAATCAAAGTAGCGACGCAACCACCATGAAGGTTGCCCAATCTAAAAAAGAAATATAATAGGAAGATAAGTAATAAATAATAGATAACAGGCGACGGGTAAAACTTTATTTAAGAATAATCTTACTGGTTACAATGCATTTCGTTTACTTTGAACTGCCAAGTTAATTTATTAGGAGAAGCATCAACCATGCTCAAACCTGCAATAAGGGAGTCGCCCCAATAAGCTTGGTTTTCTTTTTTAGCAAAATTATCGTTAAATAATGAAAGCTTGGGATATTTTTCTGCAATTTCTGGTGCGATCTGCATTCTAACTATGTCTTTCCTGGTGAAATTAAATATTGATAAAAGAAGGAAAGGAACAAAAAAAGAAATAAAATATATGGGAAATAAAAGCACAAAATGTTTTAAAATCCAAAAAGTGAGAATATAAATGACAAAGCAAAATAAGTCAATGATGTTACACCATAATTTCGCAGATTAGTAAATCTTTATACCGAAATAGTCTTTCATATCAAAGACACGAGATATTCTAAAATGTATTTTATAATAAAAGTTTATAAATGTGTAGGAAGTAATCAAAGTGCATAATTTTTTTTTGCTTAAAATTGTTACCAGATAAAATATTAATATAGTTTCCATAGAAAATTGCCCGGACTCGTCTGGGCTTGACTTTTATTTTAAAAAATCTGGTCTACCACTGGTTCATTTTTAGTCTTAGAGTATATGTAGCGGACACTCGGTCGGACACTCGGGAAAAAAAAATCAAAAAGAAAATCAATTGAGTATCACTTTTTGTAGCGGACACTCGGTTTCGTGCCTTAATTTATTTTTTTATAGAAGCATCTTAATAAATCGTATTTCTTTTTATAATTATATGCTTAATGTGTTAAAAACAACTTGTTCAACGTTCTTTGACCCTGCTGAGAACATGGATAATAATAACAAAGGTATTCTTTAAAAGTAAGTCACTTTTTGAACTTTGTTTTTCTTTAGAAGCATTTGATTTTTTTTTGTTGATGCTTTTTTTGTGGTGTTTTTCTTTGTGGTGTTTTTGCTGATGTTTTTGTGGTATTCTTTTCGCGGATACTTTTAGAAGCAGTGTACTGCTCATTGATTTTAAATGTTATAGTAAAACTCATTTTTTAAAAGGAAAAAGAAAGAGATAATTAATTTCAAGTATTGAGTCAGAAACACTCGATTTCCGAGTGTTTCGAAGAAGAAGAAAAAAAACTTAATTTCCGAGTGTTCGATCGAGTGTCCGCTACAGATGCTCTTATCAAAAAAAAGCATCCCCTTATGTCCCCCTCCAACAAGGAGCTTAGTTATATAATCACAGGTTTAAGAATCCGAAACAAAACCAAAAAATGCATAACTTGAAAAATGCATAACTTGAAAAATGCGATCATCAGCTAAAAAAATCCATTCTCTATTATTTGTAAGTAATATCATTGGTTATCGCTTATTGCGATATTTATATTTATATTTATATTTATAAAAGCGTCTTTGTTGTTGATTTCCACCTTTTGCGCTGAGAGATGTTTCTCTTAAACGCGAAATCAAATTTTCTATGGGTGTTTTTATGTTGTTTACATCGTTTACGGTAAGATGCGTGAAACTGTTGGTATTGATGCTAACAGTAACATTAGCTAATCTAGCAGCACCACTTTGTAATCTATTAAAAAGTATAGCACTGAATAAACATATATTTATGAATGAATGAAATAAAAACAAAAACCTTGCTTCAGTATCCTTTATTATTTAACTGTGTGCTATTAATGCTTCTTGAATATTTCTATTAAATACTTCAAATGATGTTTGTAAAAAATATACATAGTGTATATATTTTTGAAAAGGCAAATAATAAGCATTCTGCTTATCTATATTTTAATAAGTCATATAAAGGCTTATTCTTATTTTGTCATTTTATATTTTACTTCTGAACCCTATTGAACTTTTAAATTTTAATAATCGAGAAAACAAAATTGTATTTTATTTAAAAAATCTTATGGTAGAAAGTTCAGTGAAAAATCTCTCACATTTTTATTTACTATATCTGAAAACTTTTCGACAGTCCATTCAGTTAACTGATTCAATGATTCTAAAAAAGAGAAATTAGTTTTTTATAAAGGACATGATATACATAAAGTAGTCACCTCTACCAAGCATCATTAAATTCATAACATTTGCAGAATAATTATCGGAATGGAATTTCAAGATCATATCTCTTACGTTCAGGCCCTGTTTTTTTTAAAAAAAAAGGCTGATAAATATTTTTGCTATGGTTAATCATAGCTTTTATGTTAAATATACGCCGAGCTTCAATAAATTATGTGCTACTAATATGATATAAATATATATATATTGTTTGTTTCAAGAATTTGCTGTCATTTACAGTGCATTCACCGTCAATTGGACATCTTTTTGAAAACGTTGGTCAGATTTTTAGAAATCTTGGTCATTTTTTTGAACTCCATTTGGTCACTTTTTTGAATTTCATTTCTTAATACTTCATAGAAAAGCAAACGAAGTAGGTTATCAAATCAGCTAAAGTCGTATAAGATTAATTTAATATGTAAGGGACAGTGCCATATTTAAAGTTTAACTGATGAGATCGTTTAGAAGCGACTGCAACTTTCAACTCTAACTTTGTGCATTGATTATCAATACATAGATCACCTTTTAAGTAACTTTAAAGGTTAACCTAAGCCCTAATTTGCGGCTGCGCATTCTCTAAACTTAACTTACGATGCTGTGTAGTGATTCGTTTAGTTTTTTTTCTTTTTCTTTTTCATGAAAGCATGTCCAATTATGACATTTTAACTCAATGATTTCATAGAAATAAACTCTGTTCTGAAACACTTTTTCCCCTTTTACATTATTATTCATTAAAATATATTAAAAAAAATAAAACTGAAAAAGGTTATATTTATAAAGTATATATAATTCTTTATTAGTATTACTTCCAAAGCTTCTTCAAACTGGTATTTGCATCCGAGTCCTTCTTCATAACCTTTGCAACAGACATTTCGAAATCCTCTTGAGTAACATGAACACGACGCTCACGCAAAGCAAACATACCAGCTTCTGTACACACGGCCTTGACTTCAGCACCACTGCTACCACTCATTTTTTCTGCAATCTTACGAAGGTTAATACCACGAGTCAAGTTCATTTTACGGGAGTGAATCTTTAAGATATCTGCACGAGCTTCCTCGCTTGGTGGAGGGAATTCGATCTTACGATCGATACGTCCAGGACGCAGTAGTGCAGGATCCAAGATATCTATACGATTGGTAGCCATAATAACCTTAATATTTTTTGTTGCTTCGAAACCATCCAATTGATTTAGTAATTCTAACATTGTTCTTTGTACTTCGGAATCTCCACCTCCACCACTTTCCATACGAGCAGAACCAATAGAATCAATTTCATCCATGAAAATAATAGAAGGAGCATGTTCTCTATTGTTTTGTTTTGTTTTGTTTTTAAAAATAAAATAGGATGGAAAAAATATGTAAGAAAAGAAAAGACAGCTATATATTTATAGTATTGTTATTATCTACCTTGCCATAACGAAAAGTTCACGCACCATTCTGCTACCTTCACCAATATACTTTTGAACCAATTCAGAACCAGAGACACGAATAAATCTACAATCTGTGTGATGGGCAACGGCTCTTGCCAACAAGGTCTTACCAGTACCTGGAGGACCATAAAGCAATACACCTTTGGGTTGGGCGATACCAAGAGCTTCAAAAAGCTCAGGATGTTTTACAGGTAATTCAATAACTTCTTTGATTTCTTTAATTTGTTGATCAAGACCACCAACCATCTCATAAGTGGAATCAGGTACTTTTTCAACCATCATAAGAGAAACAAGAGGATCAATCTTGTTAGGTAAAACCTTATGAAGTTGATAAGAATCATTACGAAGTGCAACACGTGTAGTTGGTGTTAATTGAGCAATATCAATATCAGATGCGAGATCGACAACGAATTTACCTTCCGGATGAACCTAGTTATTTTTAACATTAAGCGATTTTAAATATATACATGCACTGCTAATTCTTAAGTTACCTTGACCAAGACTTTTTTTTTACCCATCACCTTGACTACTTCACCAACATAGGATCCAGGCTCTTGTAATAATTGTAATTCTTCCTTCAAGAGACGAACTATATATTGGATGGTTTTAGCTAGAGGCAGTAAGCCTTTTTTAGTTATTATTACCTTTGGCATTCAAGGCATTTCTCTGTGCTTCTAAACGTCTCAAGTCCTGAGACTTTTGATTCATGACGAGCTCACACTCTTCGATTTTGGTTTGATAATATGATTTGATTCCTTCCTTTTTCATGTCAACGTATCTAATTATGGATAAAAAGTTTCTGCAAAATAAAGAGACATAAACTTGCGCGTTCTTAGAGCTTACGTCAACGTCTGAATTTGAATCAAAAGTGACTTGAATTTAATTTACTACAGTATCACGCATTTCAGTCCGACTGTGTCCGGAACACAAAATTCACAAGTCATGCAGAAATGTCTAAAAACTTTTAAAAGATGTTTTCCCCTTTTTTCTTTGATCTTGACCTTTACTTTTTTTTTTGTATTAACATGAGCGACACTTACAGAGAAAACCTCCAGAATGATGATGAAGTAGGTGTTGCTATGAGATATAGTAATCAAGAACTTCTTACGGGCCATATGGAAAACATACCAGCTAACACTCGCAAGGCATATGAAAATAAGCAAAAGGAATGGGTAGTACGTAAACAAAAATTAATAATTAAGTCGAAGGTTGAGACTATAATATTTGTCTTTCTTTCTTTCTTTATCTCATTTTTTTTTTAAAAAAAAAGGAATAGTGCAAAAAAAATACAACACAAGGGCAAGTGGTGAAAAGGTCACTGATGAGAAATTAGCTTTTTTCCTTCGCGACTATGTCATTAAGAAAGGAAAACATGGCAAGGTATATCAGCCTCTTGGGATCTCATCAATTAAAGGTTATATCAAGGCAGTTGCAAATCTCTATAAGCAACATGTTAGAACTGACCATACACTGGAAAACGTGGTAGTGCGTGGAGAAATGGTTCAAGCCTTTCTTGAGAATCTTGAAAGAGTTAATGCAAAGGAAAAAAGAGAAGGGTTTGAAGATAGTGCTCTCGATACTTTGAATGGCGAATATGATAAAGAAGAGTTTCAACAAATCGGCGAGTATTTTTTTAAGGGAATACAGTAACATCAAAGGCTGCAGAGATAGATTATGCTTCATGCTTGGGCATGCAATCCTTGGTCGTAGTGAAACTACTTTAGCAATACAATTTTTGGAACTCTCAAGCCTAGCGCTTATGACTGTAGGTGCTACAAGGTGCTTTATTTTAGTTGTAACAATCAACTTTGGAAAAACAAACCAACATGAAAAGACAGAATATGGGTCAGCTATTAGACACCACAATCCTGAAACTTGTGCTATCGGTGCTCTTTCACTTAGTCTCTTCTCCCGGCTTCGTTTTGAAAACGAGACCTTCCCTGATTTCATCACCCGTGATAAGTGGTATAAAATTTGTCTTTTTCCCTCTGATGAAAGTAAAACTAAAACCGAGCCAATATCCTACGATACCCACAGCAAAATTTACATTGATACTTTTGAAAAAAACAACATCGAAACAAGCAAAGTTACTCATGCATCAATAAAAAGCGCAATGAATATCATGACACTTGCAGGTGTTTCACATGATGATCAGAGCCTTGCTGGTATATGGGTCCAAAGTCGTCGTCTAAAATGCTATGGTGCCACTCTTCCCATTCAAGCCTTAAAAAGTTTGGCCGACTTTGACCTTACTAGTCGTTATGATTATTTTCTTCACTGTGCTGAGGCTATTCTTCCTATAGAACTTCAGAAATTAGTATTCCCGAAAGTCGAATATTGGATTAATAGATTCAATACGAAAGACAATGTTCAAAGAGATACATCTGGACCAAATTTTTTAAAATTACTCTTAGAGGTACGTGTTGTCTTTCTCCAAGTAAACAATTAAATTAAAATATACACTGTAAAAAAAATGGAGACTCTGACTTTAAAAAAACCTTTTGCGGAGTGAAAATAAG
>VCJA01004347.1:5802-18917 GCA_024139275.1 Backusella macrospora
TGTCTGGTAGCCAAGAGACCGTTGATCAGATCTTTACTATTTCTAGTTCAGGCCAGTTGTCAGTAAACATTAGTTCTCAAACAACCTACTTTAATGTGTCCCGCCAAACCGAAGTTTTTGAGATTGTAACCTCAACTGAGAAGATTACAGAAATCACTGAGAGCAGTGTTCAGCTTCATATCCCTGTTTACTCTGATCATGAAGTTGAGAACAGCTCCAAGATTGCTATTTCAGCTGCAGCTTCTTGGGTACACTCTACACAAAAGAAATCCAGTACTACTCAAGCTTCCATTACTCAGCACCATGGTCTATTCCCTAGTGCTACTTGGTTCTTTGTAAAGGTTGCTTCAACTGGAACTGACAGTCTTGTTTTAACTGTTAAGGAGGCTTCTAATGAAACTGGTGCTTCGCTTATCTTAAAGAAATTGAATTTCAAAGATTACAAGTCTCAACTTTGGACATTCAGAGACAATTTGTTGATTAACTACGGAAGTAAACTCGTTCTTGACGTTGAAGGTATGTATAGCACTGTTATTTTATTTTTATTTCTTTTTATACAGAAACTAATATTTTTTTATTCTTTTAGGTAACATTGATACCTCATCAAAGATTGTCCAATCTACTGAGGCAGGATCTAGTAGCCAGAAATGGTCATTAACTGCAGAAGGTCAAATTCATCTTGATAGTTACTCTAACCTTGCTTTTGGTTACGAATCTGAGACTCTCCAGGAAGAAACCACCATTGTTTTGGTAACCCGAAAGGAAACTGAAACTTCCAAACTTATCAACTGGAGATTCTCTGTTCCTGTATTTGGCAAAGCTACTTTGAAGAAAGCTACTGTGACCAGCATATCTAGTGTAACAACTACCGTAGCTTCTTCTATTGAACGTATTTCTGAATGCATTGAGCAAGGTGCTATTATCGAAAGCGTGGAAGAAGCTGACATCAAGGTGGTGGATAACTTTGTCAAAAAGAGCACTACTGTTGCTAAAGTTGAATCAGGCAGTGAATCCACTCAAAAGTCCCACGGCTTCCAAGAAATTCTTAAGGATGTTGGTATTGCTGTCACAGCTGGTGCATTAGGTGCTGCAGTAATTGGAACCGTTTCCAAGGTAGCTGACAAGATTTCCGAACAAAAAGTTTCAAAAGAGCAGACATCTGTTGTAACCCAGGAGAAGAAGGAAGACATTACTTCTTCTACTACTACCGCCACGACTACTGCTACTTCTAGCTCGACCAAGATTGATCAGAAATCTTCTTCTGCTGTAACTGATCAAAACAAGAAGACTGAAACCATTATTGTTCGTAAATCACAAAAGACTTCAGTTGAAGTAATCGAAGAATCTCGTGTTATTATCCATGCATGGAAGATTGTCTTCACTCAACGTGTTAATCAATGCAAAACAAAATCTGAGCTTGTTCAGACAATCAAGGAATCTCGTGAAGAACTCTTCAGAAGATTGGATGAACATCTTCGTGTTCATGCTTCTGTAGACCAATTGATTTCTGGATCTGTTCCTACCTGGCATTTGTCAATTCAACAAGTCAAAGAAATTTATCGTGCTCGTGTATTCGATAAATTCTTGGAGCATTTGAAGTCACAGGAAGTCTCTACTGTTACTGATATTGAATTTGAAAAGGTAGTATCTTCTGTTACAGAAGAAGTAGATAGTCATTATCAACTTATAATTCAAGCACAAGAGAAATCTACTACTGAATCATCTGAAGTGTCTCAAGAAGTTTCTAAAAAATCTGAGACTAATGTACATGAAAATGTTGTTGTTACTGTCGATACGATCAAGGTTACTGTTCGTTATTGGTTGATTGAACTTTATGAGGCTATCTCAGTTGCTCAGAAGAAAGGTTCATCCGTAGAGGAAATTAACGTTCTTGTTGAATCTTCTCACAAACAGCTGTTGACACGTTTGGAAGAGATCAAATCTTCTGTTTCAACTCACCTTGAAAGCTCTTCTTCATCTGTTCTGATTTCAAAGAAAACTTCAATTAACCAGTCAGTTGAAGCTGCTATCAAGTTAACCGAGACTACAATTGCTAGTCATGTCAGCACTATGGTTTCAAAGAAGCAATATGTGTATACAGAAGAATCTTGGCAGAATACTGTTCGTATTACAGAAGAGCATCTTTCTGAAAGTCTTAACGTATATCAGACTGCCATTACTCAGGAGATTTCTGAAGTTCAGAAAACTGAAAGCGATCAAACTCAAAAGGCAGAAATTTCTGTTGTCTTGGATGAGAAGATGGTATCTGTTGCCCAAAAGACTGTCACCGAAAAGCTTGTCGAAACTCAAACTCGTTTGTCAGGTTGGTTCACTGAAATTTCTCAACAAATCACTTTATGTTTGGAGCAAGGATCTGAAGAAAACATCAAAAAGGATACGCTTGCTTTGGTCGAAGCTTCTCAGATTGAAGTTTCTACTCGAATTGAAGAAACCAAGCTTGTTTTGCGTGCTTACTATGCTAATTTGACATACCTTAGCTGGGCCGAAAGACGTCGTATTGAGTACTCTCTAGACAACATCAAGTCATCGATCATAGCTAACATTAGTCAATTCAAGAAGCATATTGATTCATCTTCTGTATCAAAAGAGGATATAATCCGATACACCAAATATTCATTTGGTGCTAGTGTGTCTCGTATTGCCTTGACAGAAGTCCAGAAGATTGTGACAACTGTCACTCAAGTTAGTGAAGTCGTCACTGTCAAGAAAAATACAGAAGTCATCGAGGAAGAAACTAAAAAGGTTTCTACTGATGTATCCCAATCTGCTGGAAGCTCAACAAAGGCCACTGAAAGTATTGAGATATCAGGTTCCCAAACCGAAGCTTCTTCTTCAAAAGCCACTACTGCTGTAGTTACTGAAAAAGAAAAGGTCACTAAAGTCTCAAATGATGTTGTTGAATCCGAAGTTGAACAAACAAAGGTCTCGGAACATAAAGAGACCATTAGCAAGCCAACAAGCTCTTCCAGTGTTACTAGCACTGCGGTTATCGGAGCTGCTGCTGCTGCTATTGCCAGTGCTGCTATTATTCATCACTACGAGGGTAAAGATGAAAAGAAAACAAACACTTCAACTGCAATCGCTGAAAAGCCATCTGTTTCTCACGCCAACGTTATTGTTGGAAACGCTTCTGAAACAATCCATGTGGAAGAACAGACAAAAGTAACCTCTACTAAGAAAGAGAAATCAGAATCATTGACTTTGGTTTACACTGACATTCAAACAACCTATCATACATGGTTCTCTACTCTTACGGAGCGTGTCACTGAGTGTGCCAAAAAGAAGGGCAGTGAAAGTGAAATTGAAACCATCATTGCGAATGCCCAGGAGGAGCTTGTCATTTCAATTGAAAAGGCTAAGAGTAGTACTACAACTATAATCGGTACATCTCAAACCTCTTTCCATAAGACATTGGCTTGGATAAGGACAACTGCTTGGTCTCAAACCAATGAACTAAAGCAAATCGGTGTTCAAATTGCCACTTCAAGTGAATCCAAGACACAGGAACTAGAAGAAAAAGTCAGTGTCTTGAAGAAGACCACTTTTGAAAAAGTGGATTCTGCTATTGAAGAATCTAAGATATCTGCTTCTGTTATCCACTCTGTTGGACATGCTTCATCTGCTGATATTTCTGTGGGTAAGAAATACGAAGGTATCGACTACACCAAATCTAGCCATGCTGCAGTTGTTGAAAAATCTAAAGTATCAGTTGGAATTGCCATTGAAGAGACTAGAGTTACCATTCAAAACATCTTCAGTGAAATGTCTACTTCAATCACAGAACGCAGAAAACAAGGCGGTGAAAATGTTGAAATTGATGTTAGTAACATCATCAAGGAATCACGTACCAAGATTGAAAATTTTGTCCAGAAGACCAAGTCTTCATTTGAAGAAAAGATCAAGGTTACTTGTGAAAAATCCGAGAAAGATGAAGTTTCAAAGAAGGCACAGATTGAAGTTGTTGAAGAAACAAACAAGAAGCTTCAGTATTCCTTGGATAAAGTACAAGAAAGTGTTCTGGTCCAAGTTTCAAAGGTTGAAGAATTAACGGTTACTAGTTCTACTACCGTTATAACAGAAACTGAGGTGATCCAGAAATTACAGAAGATAACAGAAGAAACTAATGAAAAAGTCAATACTACATTAGAAGTATCTGAAACTGTAATCGGTCATCACATTGAGGTTGTTGCTGAATCTCAACAAACATCAGTATCTCAAGAGAAAACTCAAGAGACTAACTCCAAGCTTACTTTGGGTGCTGAATATGGTCTTGTTGTAGTCTCTGAAACAACCAAAGCCGTATCGAGCAAGATTACTGAACTGGTTGAAAGCATTACCCATCGTGTATCAATTGGCACAGAAACTGTTGAGCAAGATGTCAAGGGCTATATTACAGTATCTGAACAGGAGTTGGATCGCCTTTGTGACGAGGCCAAGAAAAAGGTTTCCTATGAACTTTCTATGGTATCAAATCATGAAAAATCCGAGGAAGAGCATTTCATTACTGCTATTGAAGAGATCCGCATCTCTGCTAAAACTCGCATTTCTCAAATCAAGACCACTACTATTGCTCACAAAGAAGAGACAAAAACACTTTCAGAAAAACTTGTTCAGATTGCTGAGGAATCACGTCACGATGTTCGTGTCCAATATGAATCTACAAAGCAATCTGTTATTACCAATACAGATAAAGTAGCTGAAAAAATCCAAGGTGGTCTATCTAAAGTGAAAACATCTACTCAGGATGTTATCCAGAAGCATGAAGAGAAGAAAGAAGACCATCAATCTAAAATTGATCTTGCTAAGAAGGTACTCATTGGTTCTGCTGCAGTTGCTGCAGGTACTGCTATCGCAGTCGAGATTGCCAAGAAGATTTCTGAGCATAAAGAAGAAGTCCAAAAGAATGAGGAGATTCAGAAGCAGACTGTTATCGAAACAGAAGAGGTTAAGGTTCAATTTGACAAATGGATTTCATCTTTAACCGAAACTGTGGTATCCCAAACTAAAAAATCAGAGGTTTCTACAGTGGAGATTACTGAAACAATTGAAAAGTCCAAGATCGAATTCATTGAAACGATGAAAAAGACAAAATCAAGCACTGTTTTTACTGAACAACATCAAATTGAAGTTCTTGCTTGGATCGAAGAAACAGCTACTTACCAGGCTAGCCGCATTCAAGAGATAGCTGTGAATTCAACAAAGTCCTCTGTTATCGATGTAGAGTCAACACTTCAAGTAATCAAGTTGTCAACTATTCAGGAGGTACATTCTGCTTTAGAGCATGTTAAAAAGACAAAAGAAAACGCTGTCAAGTTCATTGGTGTTACTACTGATCAATTAAAACAGAAGGAATCTGCTTTACTTGATATTAAGAGTGAACTTGTTCTTGTGACTCAGTACGTGAGCACTTCCCTAGTTACTTTCTTCAAGACTTTCACAAAAACAGCCATTGAGCGCATCGAAGCTGGTGGTGAAAATGTCGAAAAAGATATTGCTATTCTTGTTGCAGAGACACGCAAAAACTTGGAAATTCATGCTGAGCAAGTCAAGCAAACAGCTACTAAGAGACTATCAGCTTTGGAGACAAAATCTGCAGCTACTGTGGTTTCTGTTGCTGCCCTGTCTGGTATCGCTACAGCTGAGATTATTCATGTCATTAAGTCAAATGAAGAACTCATCTTGCAGAAAATTAACAGAGTACACTCTAGTGTCTGGTATATTGAAAAGAATCAGAGTACCACCAAGATTGTGGAGACAATCACTAGCATTGAAACAGAAACATCTACTGAAATCACTGAAAAGGTTGAATGCTCAAAGCATACTTTTACTGAGTCCATTTCTGAACATCATGCATCTGGTCATATCACGATAGATAAATCTCATGATGTTTCTGGAAAGGAGTCCCATGTAACCACTGAATCTCTTAATGTATCTCTCACTGTTAAGGAAATCAAGGTGACCATTCGTGAATGGCTTCGTGATGTAGCTGAAAAGGTGTCCATTTGTGCTCAACATGGTGGATCTTCTGAAGAGATTGAAACTATTATCACAGTTGAAAACAAGCGTATTTCTGAATACTTGGAAATCTCTGTGTCCAAGATTTCTGAAACTCATAAGTCCGAAGAAAAACTTAGTTGTCTCCACTCATCTATTGAAAAGGTTAAGTCTTCAATAACAAGTACCCTTTCCGAAGTTAAAACCATTGGTATTAAAGCTTCGAAAGATACCAGTAGCTATGGTGGTTTCGATCAGATGACTACTGTAATCACTACGAACGAACATCAAATCAGTGAGGTCCTCGTAACTTGTGAAACGACTATCACTGGCGTCTCTACTATCGTTGGTCAAAAGAACCAGTCAATTGAGGAAACCAAGGTGTCCGAGAAAACAAAAGTGACCGAGAATAAAAAGGTATCGACCAAGTCTACTTTCGTTATTGAGTATCTTCTTTTATCTATCCGTACTATTATGGAGGAGTTGATGGTTGAGGTCTCTGAGTGTAGTAAACGTGAGCATAATATCACTATTGTGACACAAGAGGTCAATACAATTGTTTCTGAATTCAAGGAATACATCTCAGTTGAATTGAATAGTGTCACTCAAAAAGTAAAGTCAAGCAAGAAGAGCTCCACCGTTATCCAGGATACTATTTCGCTCATTGAATGGACTCGAGGCATGATTCTTCAAAGTTCCTCTCAAGTGCAGGCTATTGGTATCAACGCCGGTGTTTCTTTCAATTCTACTGGAGGATATTCCCAGATGAAACCTTTGGTTGATGCTACTATTACTCAAATTGAGGTCGCTTTAAGTCGCTGTGACAAGACTTTGAAGATTGAGATTGAAACAACCAGTCTTCAATACGAAAAGTGGAAATATGTAAGTTGATTTTAATTATTTAATTACTATTAGAGTTTGTATACTAAGCAATTCTTTTTTTTTAAAAAAAAAAGCAAAAGGAATGCAGAAAGCAAAAATACGAGTCTGTTTGTAACAAGAAGACTACCTCTGTATCTAAAGATTCTAAACAAACTAAAGATTCTAAAGTGACCAAACAGAAGAAGACCTCTTCCTCTGATTCAGGTTCAAGCAGTGAATCCGAGTCTGAATCCGAGTCCGAGTCTGAGTCTGAGTCTGAATGTGTACAAAAGAAAAAGAAGAAGGTCTCAAACAAAAAAGAGCAAAGAAGACAGAGCTCCAAGATTTTCGATTCATGCAGTGAATCAGACTCTGAAGAAGAAGATTCGAAGAAAAAGAAAAAGAAGAAGGTATCTACTGGCATTGCTATCGGTGTTGCCGCTGGTGTAGCCGCCGGTGTAGCTGCCGTTGTCGTCTCCAGCGATAAGAAGAAAGACACTCAATCAACTCAAGTGATTACAAAGACAAGTGATGTCAAGATAATTGTGAGTGAATGGTATGAACAGCTCACTACCGAGGTTTCCAAGCGAGCCAAGAAGGGTGGTTCCAGTGCTACAACTGATATTGAAATCATTGTTCAAAAGTACACTAAGAGTATTACTGAAACCCTCAATGTAGCTAGTTCCAATGCTCACCTTCACGTTGTTGATGTATCTACTGTTAAACAGTACCAAGCTTCTATTGAATGGGTGAAGAATCTTGTCATTCAAAGCAGTTATCAAGTTAAGATGATTGGTATTCAATCTGCTGCTTCTGCATCTTCAAAGACTGGTGGTATTGAGCAAATGCGTCCCATTGCTACTTCTATCCAACAACAAATTAATGTTGAAATCAGTCATTATGAGTTTGTTACTCAGTCTCAACAAAGCCAGGTTATTTCCAAGACGGAACATAAGAAGAACACAGACACAGTTTGCTCTGGTCGTGAATCAGCTGTCACTCGTAAAGAGTACTGTGAAAAACTAGAGCAGCACGTTTCTGAAGTAGTTGCAGAGTCCAAGGTTGTCATTACTGCTTGGTTCGCCCAATTGATTCGTGACATCTCTATTTGTGTTCATACAAAGGATACAAACGTCAACGAGGAAGTAACAAAACTGATTGAGAAGGCCAAATTGGAGTTGTCTGAAACCATCAGCCGTACTCAAAGCAAATTGGTCTTTGTAAAGGAATATGAAAATGACGAAACTCTTGAACAGATCGAATCTCATGTAAAAGAAAGCCTCGTAACTGTCAATACTCTTGTTAATACCAGACTGCAAGAAATTCAGGAAATCGCCACTTCCAAATCGGAGACCGAAATAACTGAAAAGCTTACGACTATTTCTCAAACTACTAAGAGCGAGATCACTGAAACTTTGGAGGTTGGTTGTAAGCACTCAGTCACTACTATCCAAACCGAAAAAGTCCAGACTGAGTCAACTGTCGTTGTTATTGATACTGTTGAAGAAGTGAAGACTGTAGTTTCTTCATGGCATACTAAACTTTCTGAGCAGATCCATGCTATTAGTATCGATGAGAAGATAACCAACAAAGAGGAGAAGATTGCCATTTTGGTTAAACAGGCCACTACTGAAGTCAATCGTATTACTACTGAGGCAAAGGGAAAGATAGCCAATAGTTCTAATTCTATCAAGACTGTATCAAAGGCTAAAGAAGAAGAACTTCTGAAGACTATTGAATATGTTAATGAAACATTTACCACTGATGTGAAGAAGATCGAACAAATCAGCATTGAGGAAATTAAAAAGACTAACACCAATGTCAAGGAGAAGGTGGATACTATTATTCAAAACTCTGGTGAAAAAATCAGTCATGCTGTTACAGGTACTGCTGCCGTTGTCGTAGGGGCTGCCACTGCTGCCATTGCCATCCATGCTATTCATAAGGATGAGAAGAAACAGGAGAAGGCCGATAACCATGCTGAATGGTCTGTCGATGTTCAAGAGAATGTTCAAGTTATGTCCGAATGGTTCAAGATCTTTACTAAAAAGGTTTCTAGTTCTGTTTCCAAGAAGAGCGAGAATGTGGAGGAGAACGTTACAACTGTTGTAAAGCAAGCCGAGCAAGAGATTGATGTCATGATATCAAATGCACGTGCTGAATTCATCAAGAGATTGTCACACGAGAGCCTTGATCAAGAGTCCTACAACTATGCTTGCAAACAGTATGAACAAAGTCTTGAAACCGTAAAGGTTTCAATTGTTACCGAAATCTATGAAGTTAAGAAGGTGGCTATTGAGTCTCATAGCACTGTTAGCGTTGAAGTCTTGGAGACTAGATTGAATGAAATAGCTTCAACATCTACTGAGCGTATCAAGACTGCTATGGGATCAGCTGTTGTTATAAGCCAAAAGGGCAAGTCTGAAACAGTAAAGAACACTGGCTCTGCAATCCAAATCCAGGTTGAAGATGAAAGTGCCATAGTGGTTAGCGATCAGGATATTAACTTTGAGAGAAAGGAAGATACCAAGGTGTTGGAGACGAAAAAAGAAAAAGGTAATTAGCGTGTTTTTTCTTTCTTTTAAAGTTGTGTAATGTTTCTAATATTTTATATATAATAGTCGAAGAGAAACAGTCTAGTTTCGGTAAAATTCTTGCTGGTTCGCTAGCCATTGGTTCTAGTGCTGCCGCACTTATTTACAAGAAGAATGGAAAGGAAAAGAAGGAGGAACAAAAGAAGTATGAAACTATCCTAACAGAAGTAGTCATTAAGCAAGATACAGGAATCGAAACTGTTGAAAGTGTGAATACTTTTATCTCTAGTTGGTTTACTTCTCTCATTCAACATGTGTCCAAAGCATCTAACTCCGGAGCTTCCGCACAAGAGATTACTACTATTGTTGAAATTCATCGTACCAAGCTTACTGAAGTTATTGAAGTAGTCAAAAAGAAGGGTACTACTTACTGTGTTTCTTCAAGTGATGAGCAAGAATATCTCAGTAAGATTGATTGGGCAGTATCCGTTGCTT
Organism: Backusella macrospora; assembly: GCA_024139275.1. Lineage (NCBI taxonomy): Eukaryota > Fungi > Mucoromycota > Mucoromycetes > Mucorales > Backusellaceae > Backusella > Backusella macrospora. The sequence goes on from VCJA01004347.1 coordinate 15,708, forward strand.
CTAACCAAGCCACTCAAATTCAACAAATTGGTATCAACTCTTCCACATCCAAGACAGATCTATCGAGTCAGATGCAAGCCTTGGTTACTGCCTCTCATCATCAGATTGAAGTTACACTTGAGCAACTTAAATCTACAGTGAAGTTTGAAAAGAAGGTTACCGAAGTTACTGAGACCGAAGAGACAGTACATGCAGGTCCTGTTTGTGGAAAGATGACAACTGAAGTTGAAACGACCAAGACTGCCTATACCATCATTCAAGAAACCCGTGTTACGACCATTGCTATGTTTGCCGAGTTATCTGAAAAGATTGTGACCCGAATCAAACAGGGCGGTGAAAATGTACATGAAGACATTACTAAGATGGTTGAATCTACAGAATCTCAAGTCACTAAAGTCTTCGAAGAAGCTAAATCAACTGCCTCCAAAACAAGTGAAAATTTCACTCGATTAGACCAGAAGACACGAGTTGAAGTTGAAGAAGCTTTGACATCCGTTCACAAGACTGTCCAAGAGCAAATAACTGAGGTTAAGAATATTTCGGTCGAAGTTGTAACCAGCACAACCACTACTTCAGAAGAAGCCTGCAAAAAGATTGTATCCGTGAGTGAGGTTTCAAAACATAAAATTGAATTTGGTTTTGTCACTGTAGCTACAGCTATCACAGCAAGCCGTAAGTTTTATTTTTCCATTATTTACATAAATTGTATGAAATACTAAATTGAGTTTTATTTTTATATATTTTCTAGTTGCCATCGCTGTCAATACTGCCAAGAAAACTACTGATACTGTTCAAGAATGGTATTCTTCTCTTCGCTCAAAGATTGATACTCTCCTAGAAGCTAGTGATTGTACAGAAGAAGAAAAGAAGGAAAGAATTAGTGTGGTTATTTCTCAAGCCGAAGTTGAAATGAACACTAAGATTACTAAGTTACAAGAAGAGACTATCACCACTGAGAAGACAGAAACTACTCAGCAGGTTTCAACCGACCATCATCTTGATGTCTTCTTTGGTAATATCAAATCCAGTGCCCAGTCTCAGCTCGAAGCAATTAAAACCGCTGTCAGTCAATCATCCACCCAACAAGTTTCTACTACCCTTCAAAAGTCTGAAGTCAAGTTAAATCAAGAAGTCAAGACCCATTATGAAGCCGTAGAAAAGGTGACATCTGTTGAGAAGAAGCAAGAGGAAAAGAGTCGCTATGATAATTACAAGGATACTATTGAAAAAGTTGCTATTGGTTCTGCCGCCGTTGCTGCTGCTGCTGCATTAGCTATTAGTTATCACAAGAATAATCAACAGAAGAGTGCCGCTGTTGTCGAAACAGTCCAAAAGAGTTCTGTCCAAGAGGTTCAAGGCAAGGTTGATAGATGGTTTAGCTCATTGACCGAAAAGATCACCGCTTGTACTTCAAAGGGAGGCGATAACACATCTGCCGAAGTCAATAAGATTGTTGAAGAGGCTCAGGCTGAGCTTGAAGTAACCATCAGTAAGACCAAGACTGAGTACTCTAGTACCACTACTAGTACCACTACTACCACCACTGTTACTGAAGAAAGTCGTCGTTCTTTCACCGATACACTTGATTGGATCAAGGCTACAGCAGTTGCGCAAGCTACTCAAATCACCCAGATTGTCAGCCATAGCTCCAATAGTGCTATTGACGTCAAGACTCAAATCGAAAACCACGTAGCTGCTGCCAAGCAACAAATTGATTGTGCTCTTGAAGTTCATTGTGAGAAGACCAAGATTGATACTGTTGAAAGTGAAGTCCAAGATACAAAGATTACTGAAGTTGTTGTTACCGAGAAGAAGGAAGAGATCAAGAAGGTTGAGATTATCACCGAAACTCGCGAACAAACAAAGGAGCGTGTACGACTTGAAATGACTATTGTTGTGCAAGAGTCTAAGGTGCAGATTAATAACTGGCTTGTACTCCTTCTGGAAAATGTCACTACCATTGTACATGGAAATTCTGAAACCATTCGTAAAGACATCTTGGCAAGACTTGAAGCCGCAGAGAAGGAGCTAGATGTATTTATTCCTGATATAAAGAATAAGTTCCTGTCGACTAACAAGACATCAGCTACATCTCAAGTGGACACTGAAACTCACACTTTGGTTGTAAATTCTCAAAAACAAACCCTTGATTGTGTTGATAGTATCAGATCTACTATGATTATTCAGATCTCTGTTCTTCGAGAGGTTATTACTCGTATAGAAGTTGAAGATATTGAAGTTATAGTACAGCAAGTCGAATCTATTATTGAACGTACTAAGCAGCGTGTACAGCATACTTTGGATCATTCTGTTGAAGTTTCTGTCTCAGCCGCTTTCGAAGGAAAGGTAGTTACTTGGTCTGAAGCCTCTGCTATTCCTGAATCGTTCAAGAACGTAAACACCTTTGCCTTTGATGTTGTCGGAACTGTTGTTAATTACCACAAGACTCTTCAGAAAGTGTGGAAGGAAATCATCTCTACCAAGAATGACGATGTACTTCATGAACTCAATTTCCATTGCTTTATCGAAGAGTGGTTCAAATCCTTTGCTGAAATCAAGAAGAAGAAGAAACAACTGTCCGATGATCTTTCACTCCATGAAGCTCTTGTACGCGTTCTTCAGCGCTATTATATAAAGGAACTTCTGTCTGACTTTGAAGTGGAGCAACTCTGTGATTCCTGGAGAAAGATTGACACCTATGATGATGCTCAGATTGGTATTCGCCGTATTAAGAGCCAACTCTCTGGAAAATACACCACAGTGGCCATTTCTGATCGTTTTAACACACGTACAATGGTTGATTTGGCAAAGAGTAATCACCTTTGCTGGCACTCACAATTCTCTGCTGATATGTTTGCCAGTGGTTCTCAAACAGAATCCGAATCTGTCGTTTCTGGAACTATCAGATTGCTTGGACTTGAAAATGCTAGTCAGTTGGCCATTGTATCCTCCAGCCCCGAAATGATTGCAGCTGCCAGAAAACAAGGATGTCAATCCATTCTTGTTGAACGTGAAGAAGAAACCACAATCGAGTACGATGTTAAGGTTGGCGGTCTTGATATCTTGGGCGAGAGTATTCAATCATACGTCGAGCATGAATCTATGATCCAGACTTGGAGTCAGAAAGATGCACCACAACCATCTCGTGTGTTAATTCAACATTTGAAATACACCGCTTAACAAAAAAAAAAAAAACATTTCTTTTCAATT
>VCJA01004349.1:23132-47461 GCA_024139275.1 Backusella macrospora
TTGTTTTTGGATTAATTCTTGTTTCATCGATCTCTCTTTCTGCTTCACCACCTCCACTTTCTTTCCCTCCCTTTTTTGCTTTTTAACTGAAGAAACTTTATTTTTCTCTGTTTCCACAAAACTGAGATGATCTTAATTAGCTGAGAGAGAAAAGGGAAAAAACAGCTCTATATTCCAGTATGATGTTTTATTGGGATCAGTTGTTAAAGAGTGAAAAAGAAGCTTAGTTCACCTGCGCACTCACTCGTTACTCAATTCATATGTGAAGCTGCCAACAGTATGGTAGAAGTATTGTGATCCTCTTTAACTAAAAAATAAATGAAAAGCAATACGTAAACTCTTTTTTTTTGTTTTCTTTGATAGTTTCTTTCTTTCTGTATATACCTATTCTTTACTACTGCACTTAATATTATAGCACACGTCTATATGATATTACATAAATAGAAAATAATAAAGACAAAACAGATATGTACAAGTAATCAATGAACAAAGCACTACGTACTATTTGATGAAATCAATTTTTCAGATCATGGTTCCATTCAATTTATCTATACATATATAAGCTACAATATATCACAGTATTATAGCTACATGTTACATTGTAATGTATAGTTGTAAAGAATAATTATTTACAAAAAAAAAAAGGTATCAAAGAAAAGGAGAACAGAGTTTGCATAGTATTTTTATTTATTTCTCACCACAATAATCTTATAATTCTCCTGGTGGTGTAACAATATAAAAAACAGGGTTGACAATAAAGGAATGACTAAACTTTATTTTTCTCCTTTTGGTAGTAGGCCTGTTTTAGTGGGGTGTGTTCGAGAAATTTCCAATTATATGCAATTTAATACTTGTCTAAAAATCTACCCGTTTCGTTTATTGCCTATTAAAAAAACAAAAAAAACGTGTATATATAATCACCGCATAAAACTAACAACTAAAGAAATTTTTATTTCTTGGTCTTCTTTCGTTTTTATTTTCGAGAATTAATGAAACATTTAATACTCATATTAACCTGCGCATCAGCTACAGTTGTTAGCGCTGTGCAGCAATCTTATTCATCTTGTAGATCTTTAGATCCAACATGCTGGCCTACTCAGACAGAATGGGAACAACTTAATCGAACAGTAAGCGGAAACATTATCAACGTTGTCCCACCAGGGAAGCATTGCTATAGTGGTGAATCACAAGATAAAGAAAAATGCAGTATATACCAAAAAGGCTTTTTATCCGATCTTCATCGTGAATCTCACGCAGGAACTATGCAAAATATTAACTGGGAAACATGTGGCGATGAGGGAGGTTGTTTATTACAGTCTATTTTCCCTTCTTTACCGCAAACTTCATTTCTTGGAAATAAATGCTCTCAAGGTGCACTACCTCGATATGCTTTAGATTCTTCAAACGTAGATGATATCGCTGCAATTATCAGATTTGCTAAAGAAAGAAAAATTGCCTTGAACATAAAGAATTCTGGGCATGACTATTTAGGAAGAAGCACGTCACCAGATTCACTTACTATATGGACACATAATATTAAATATATGAAATACAGCGAGAAATTTCAGCCTGAGGGCTCTGGTCCAGAAAATACTAGCTTTTCTGCCATCACCATGGGTGCAGGTGTTAAATGGTTTGATGCTTTCAAATTTGCTGATGAGCATAACGTTACCGTTGTTGGTGGTGCACAGGCTGGCGTTGGTGCCGTTGGTGGCTGGCTTGGAGGAGGAGGCCATGGTGTCTTATCTCCTGCTTTTGGTTTGGGGGTGGATCATGTTTTAGAATTTAAAGTGGTTTTGGCTAATGGTGAATTTGTTACCGCTAATAAATATCAACATTCTGATCTATTTTGGGCTTTAAGAGGGGGTGGAGGTGGTACATTTGGTGTTGTTATTGAGGCAACAATGCGTGTACATCCTCATGTAACACTACAGTCATTTTATGCCGAAATAATCTGTACTGCTCCAGGTTCATTAAAAAAACTGCTTCTTGAATTTGCCAGTCATTCCGAACGCTGGGCTCTTGAAGGTTGGGGTGGCTACTTTTATTACTATGGTGGTGCTGTTGGATTCCTGTATGCCAACCCATTATTATCAGAACAAGAAGCTAAGGACTCATGGGAACCATTTACTAAATTTCTTGAAAGTAAGCCTTGGTCTTATACGAAAAAAGAATATAAACACACGGCTGTTGACGGATTTTACAAGTTTTTTATTGAGATGATGCATCCTAATGCTGAAATAGTAGGATATGGAGCCCGTATTGCTTCTCGTTTGATCCCACAAGAGCACTTTGCTACAAATGCTTCTATCGAAACACTTATTGACGCCATTATTGAAGGAGCTAAAGTGACTCGACCATTGTCATTTTTCCTTCCTACTCAGATTCTAGCAACCACATCTATCAATACTAGAGATGATGATCATGAAACTTCTGTCCAGCCACTTTTCAGAAGCTCCGTTTGGCATGTCATCTTTACAACCGGGTGGATCCAAGGTACTCCTGAGTTTATAAAACGAAAAGGCACTCAAAAAGTAAGCGATGCTGCTAACTATTTGAGAAAAATCACACCTGGTGGAGGTGTCTATATGAATGAAGCAGATGTTCTTGAACCACTATGGCGCGAGTCGTTCTGGGGCTTGCCTAATTATGAAAAGTTACTGGAGATCAAGGAGAAATATGACCCAAGCAATGTTTTTAACTGTTGGAAATGTATTGGCTGGAGCGAGGATATGATCGTTTCTGATCCCAAATATCGTTGTTACCAATATTAGTATATGTTTATAAATTATATTAATCTCTTTATCGTACAGTTTTTTTTTTTGCACTTAATATAAATCAATGTAATTTAATTCTACGCTCATTCGTTTATATTTATCCGTTTATATTTTTTTTAAAAAAAACCCCATTTAGAGCAGTACAATACAACTTTTTATTGAATCTACTTTATCAGTATATATAAGCATAAGAAAATAACCCATTGGTGTTATGAATAATTAAGCAAGATTTTTATCTATAGATTGTAAAGTGGATTTCCATAAATTAGTTATGCTGAAAGTTCATGTTTCTGTTTTATTTCCAGACTATCAATCACTTTCCTTTTTTGTGCAACAACTACGAAGACTGCTGGCTGCTTAACAGGTAAATTTAGAATTTGAAGCATAATCGTAACCATTCAGTCAACTTCGTATATTCACTGCTAAATGTGCCTTTTTCTTTATATTATGGCAATTTTTTTTTTAAAAAAATAAACAAACAATATATATCTATTTGTATATTGAATGTTTTAAATGAATTTCTTGCATCAGCCTCTGAAACAAAACACTCTTTATTGTAAGTTTTCTTCTCGATTTAAGAAATTATATTAAATTAATAAGTACTATCCAATGACATATCAGTTACTCATTCGATCACAAGTTATAGTTTTATATTAATATAACTGAATATGCTTCATACATAACACCGATGTGATATTTTTTAATACGCATGAAAATAAGACACTGCCATGACAGTGAAACATTTTGAAAAACCATTCGAAATTGCTTGCTATCATAAATTTACTCTTAATTATAAATAAATACACATGTATTTTTTTTAATATGTAAAGAAATATATAAAAAGAAAAAATAACAAAGGGGAGAGACTGACAGCTGATGTGCAATTCATTAAAGGGTATAGTAAGAGATGAAAATATTAGATTCTATCCAAGTTGTACAAAATTTATTAAAAGTTGAGACAAGAAACACGCAATGGTTAGATTCGAAGTTTATTGAGTTAGGGGTTGTGCGTTCATGTACATTAAGCTGCATACATTACAAAAGAAAGACAATGTTAATAGACTTTGATGATCACTATTGATTTCAGGAACAAATTGTTTTTTAGAGAAAAGAAAAAACGAACACACAGAGAATATAAAGAATTTAAAAATGAAGTAGCGAGAACTCATTATTACTAGTATCTAATGAAATGATACTAGGTGTATCTGTAGAAAAGATAGGGTAACTCTTACTAGTCAGATTGTTTAACTTATTTATTTTTAGTGTTAATTGTTAGTCTATTGAACTGCCCCTTTCTCCTCTACCCCTTGTTTTTATATCCTCTTATTTTTTTTATTACTGATCCTGCTGCTTTTATTTAGTAAACACTTTACTTCCTGTTTGCCTTTTTTTAAGTCTTAATCTAATAATTCACAATGAGCTTGATGCTTGAAAAGTGCTGTTGCTTCATTCCATTGAGATTAGGTACATTCTTCATTGCCATATGGTTCTTTGTAAGGTTTTTTAACATATATTTTTTTTTTGTTTTTGGTGGACAGCTACTAATAACAACAATAATTACTCGACATAAACTAGGTAGCGTACTTAATCTATACAGCAACTGGTTTTGTAGGAATAAATGGTATGGTATTGCTCTACAACTTTATTTTGCTGAGATAAAAACGTAGTAACACGAAATGAAACTAAACTTTTGTAGCCTCTGTATTTTATTCAGGGCAGAAATCTATAGCTTGGTACTACATAGGACTGCTCTTCTCTATATTTGTTTGTATGGGTGGTCTGCTGGGCATCGTTGGATCTTGCACTGTAAGTTCGGCATTGCAATTTTTTTATATGACTGTAGCTAATGCTTATATTTATTTTAGAGATCAAGGCGTTTTGCAAAGGCCTTTAGTGTTATTGTTTGGATCAATTGTCTTTTATCGTCATTGATTTATATTATATCGCTAGTATTAATGGCAACTAATTCACCACACTCTATTGAATCATGCAGGGTGATTGGATTTGTTGATTCTCTTAATCCTCACAGAAATGTTACACCTGTTAAACTATCAACTTCAGATTTTTATTCTCCAGTGAAATTCCCCGGTCTACTGACAGAGCATGCGGCAAGCGAGAGCGATTGTGCACAAACAACGAAATTATTTAACATCACTTTTGGAATTGTTATTTTCATAGTCCAGCTTGTACAGGTAAACTGAGTTCACTATTTGCATAGTTTAAAATAGCAAGTTATGCTTTATATTCCTAATATAATGACTCCCTTTTTTTTGTTAGGTTTATTTTGCATATATTGTTAATGCTTATGCAAAAAGACTTTCGAATGGTGCAAGACATCATCGATTGCATGCTCAACAAATTAAAGATTTTGAAGAATCCCGATACCATATGTCAACTGTCTATTAATTATAATTATTCCAATCTATTTTATTTTGTAATTAAACTTTAATCTTGAAAAGATAAGATCGACTTTGTATATCCACTGGTGATTATGAAAATTGTGAAAATCATATTTAAAACCTGCTTTAGGAAGACGCATGCTGACTAAACTACCTTTCTATTGAAGTGGCGAATCAAACAGGCTGCCAATAACAATACAACAATAACGAGAATGGTAATAAATGAGGCTTGTATAACAGTTTATTACTGATAACAACTTCCTTGGTTCAAATGAATTCCTATCATTCCGAAAAAAGAAGTTTTGTTCAATTTGTAATTTAGTCATACAAGTGTTTTAAAATTTTATTGTTGAATTCATTAAATATTTTAGGTTTAGGTTATACCATCATTTTTTTTTAAAAAAAAAAACAAGTTACCAAATATTAAATTTGCAAAAAGAAAAAAAAAACAGCCCAAGCTAATATCGTTAAGCCTAAGTGCTGTGTTGTTGAAAAGCTTATTTGAGAATAGTGGTGGCTCATTATTTTTATGTTCTATCTATTGTTATGATGACGTTTTACGTTTCATGTATATTCACCCCATGTTCGCATAATTCTTTGTAAGGATTTGAAATACAATAACTAGCATGGATCAAGTTAGATCCCTACAGACTTGTTTAGTAAGAATGAATATTTTATCGATAAAGTATATGAATACTTTACAACTCTCTCTCTCCCATTTCTTAATATATCATATTGTTGATATGTGTTGAAAGCATTTTTTCTAAACAGCATCTAGTAGAAATTAGCTCATTTAAGCCAGCATAACTCAAGGTCCCGAGTGTAGTCATTGATGATTATTGGAAGCAATTTGATGACCTGAAAATATCGAATATTTCTATTCTTTTTGTATTCCTAAAAAATACCACAAAATCTACCATTACTAATTATATGAAGTTATTAATTAGATATATAGTAATGCTCAAAATATAGACTAGCCCAAGGTAGATTTAATTAGGAGATATTTTAATAAAACAACACCTCATTCTACAGATATTTAGTAATTTTAAAACATGGGTTGAAATTACTTAACCAAGATTGTTTGTATTTTTATTTTCTATTCTATTTTTTTACAGTACTCTAAGATGATCGCGAGAATTGCATGGTAAAGGAAAATCAAACTCTATTACCTGGTCTTCGTACATGGGAGATAAGAAAGGAGTATATTTTAGCTTTTCTATATTTTATTTTTGCGCACTTTGAAAATTGTATATATTTTTACACGCAGTCTTTTTTTTTTCATATTTTACCTCTTAAGCGCTTCCCCTAGAATAACCCAAGTGAAGCATTCATGACCATTTACAATGCACAGAATAGATATTTCTGTTTAAATTTACATGATATTTGGCTTAAAAAATATTATCTAACCACTAATGATTACAGTGCAAGTAAAGTGAAAATAAATCTTGTAGTTTTAGAAATACAATTAAATAACTCATCAGAAACCATATTCCCGTATTTGGTACATTCAAGCTAAAAGAAAACACCTTATACAGAAATATACAGTTTATATGATAGGTATTGGGAGTATGTGACATAATTAGCAACATATAATCGTAGTGATCACTTGTAATTCCAATGCATTTAAGCTTAATACTACTACTCAAAATAAAATTTTCATATTTAGTTTATTCAAAGGCTTTAATTGTAGAATGTACTATACAAAAACAAAAATAAAAGAAAGTATAACAATACAACTTTGAGAGATGGAGGTGATAGCTAATATCCGAAATAATGAGTTTAAATTCTGGCAGAAATATACATCCTATTATTATTATGAATATTAATATGACACTACATGTAGAGGTTATTGGCAATTTTATTTAACATCTTTTTCCATCGCCAAAGTATTAAAATCAGTGAATGCAATATTAATATAAAATTCTTTGAAACTCTTGCTTTGATACGACTATCAAAGCTGACTGGGATTGAGTCGACAATATATATATAATATAGAAATAATGAGTACTCCAAGATATTTTCAATATACATACAGAAAGGCGTTTAACACAGGATGTTTATCCTCGGTATCGCTCGTAAATGAAGGTCTCGAGCTTTTGATGTAAAAATAAACTAGTTTCTTGAGTGTCTGGAAACATAAAATATTTAGTCACATAGTTTAAACAATATTGCTTTATTCATGTTTAATTGATACAGTGGGATAGTATGATTATTTAAATTCCGGTTTCAGATCCGCGAGGCCGGTAATGTTGATATACTTAGCATTTCACTCATGTTTTTCTAGTCTGTTCATACTAATCGTATTACTTAGTGCTCATACTGTCTGTATATTTATTATACCGTCATATTTTACTCATATATTTAACATACACTCATTTTTGCTCATAGTTAGCTATATAATTATGAAAAATGTAAATGCTTAAACATTCTAAATGTGAGCATATGATGGTTTGAGAGGTATTTATATATATATGTATATATTACACCAATGAATCTTAAGTGGTACCAATAGATCTAGGTTTAATAAAGTTATTCTTCATATAATCTGCTTATTCTCGGTAAAACAATCAACTTATATAGTTAATTTCACTTTGATGACTTCACTATTTTGATGGCACCTCTAGGTAGTGAATTTATCGAGAGATCACTGTATACATTTGTATATTATCAATGGTGAAACGTTATTTTAAATATTTATTTATCAAATAAGTAGACTTTATATTATTTATATTAACAAAATTTAACCTTATCGGGTTCGTTTTCACCTAATAAAACAAATGATAATCTTCAGGCCATTTTTGTAACATATGTATATATCTATCGCGGTGGAGGTTTTTCTTATTAACTTAAGTTTTAATCTTTGGATCTAGGTCAAATGAATATTGTATTATGTACTAGTTTCCTGCTGTTAGTTACAAAAAAAGGCATTTTTTTTCTTTCAGAAAAGGGAAGTACTATTTTTGGATAGAAAATAATAGATGGAACTTGTGAGGTAAGATTTTAATACTAAAAAAAATAGTCAAACTTGATTTCATAAGTAGCAACTTTCTTGGCAAAAAGTGTGTTCTATGATAGAATATAAATTTGTTAAAAATGCAAATTGACAGTTATGTTTAACTCAACTATTTGGATCATTGGTATAAATTTAATAATAGAACAAAAAAAATCGAACTTTTTAAAAAAAGGAAAACACTGGCTAATTTAAATAATCCGTAATAGCGGAATCGGATGAGGGGTAAAAATATGTTTCATTGACACTTTTTTTTTCTACGCCATTGATGAGGTGTCAAAACGCTATGCATCTTTAGTCTAGAATAGCCTGTATTTACAAACAAACTTTAAAGTCCATCGTACGCTAATAAAGTAGCACATATTTTTGTGTTCTGAGCACTCACACGATCTTATCCTGGATAAAGTTGGTAATACTATAGGATTATAATAACCAATTCGATTATCCAATAAATATCTATCTTGTTCCTTTTTTTGGATTAAAGGCCGATATAATCAAGATGAGTTTAATCGGAGTTACCCGAGATGAATAACAAAGTCATGTGGACTAGATTATAGCGTCCAATTAGATATTTCAGGTTTAAGATAGGATGAAGCCGCTTATCAAATAGTATAAATTGTACTTACTCCACTTTCCAGAATGAACCTCACCTTTTGTTCTTCTTAAACTTCTTTTACCTTATACTTTATTTTGTTTGCAGTTGCCCAAAATGGCCTTCTTCACTATTTAATTATTTTTACTTATCGCGTTGCATATATTTTATCTTAATTGTCGCTTGATATCATCCATTATCTAAATTATTAAATGTCCATTATAAATACTAAACCTATTTGTTACGTTGTATCAACTCAACCATTTTTCGCTTATACTACTGACGAACCTTCAACCTGTACCCGCAAGAAACCAACATCGCAAGAGCAGCCACCAGATTATTAGAATATAAAAAAACAACTACCAATACATATACGCCACAATAACAACTATATAATACAAAAAAAAAACATCCAAATATTCATTTATATTAAATCTTAAACAAATAACTTGCACAAAATAAAGAAGATAAAACAAGAAAACAAAACAAAATGTCAAACTATCAAAATACCATCAATAACATTAGCCATTCTGCTATTGATCCAGCAGCTACTATTACACAGGAATCACTTCCAAATTTATTCACTGGAGTATCATCAGATCTCAATCCTACCATGATTGACGACTGGCTTGCCGATGAACTTTGTAAATCCGGTTTAATTCCAAATACTTTCAATTTATTTAGTGGAAAGCAGGATCTATTTTCATCTATACTTCCTCAGTCGCCATTGACAACAAGTCCGCTTGACTCAGCTATTTCTGATTCTGGTTCATCACATGCTTTTTCTCCTGTAAATGAAAATCTTCATACACAGTCTCAGCCACAGATATCACTATTTCCAGATATTCCCCTTCCAGCAGCATTATCCTCACCCACAGATCCTATTCCATCAGTAGTAACAGCTGCAAGTAAACATGTGTCTAAAGGAGCTCTTTCACTTCCCCGTATTGCACCTCGTCCATCCACACTTTTACCATCTGATTCTGTTTCGGTCATTCAACCACCGAAGCGTCGTCTTGATACAAGCAAGGACGGCGACGAAGTTGCACTTAAAAGACAAAAAAATACAGATGCAGCACGACGTTCTCGACTCAAGAAGCTCGTAAAGATGGAAGTATTAGAAAATCGTGTGTCTGAGCTGGAATCAGATAATAATGCACTCACTACTCGTATTGCAGTTTTGGAATCAGAAAAGTCTAGCCTCAAATCAAAGGATGTTTCTTTGGAAGAAAGAATTCGTGTTTTAGAAGCTCAATTAGCAGAAGCTCATAAAGCACTAACAAAAGTTTAACCAAAAGAAAAAAAAATCATGTATAGTTTTTTCTCTTCTTTTTTTATTCTATTATAATTGTTCTTAAAAAAAAAATCGAAAAAAATTTAAAACCTTGGAAAAAAAAGTTAAAATAGTAGTTGTTTCTTTATGTTTGAACTCCTGCTCTAATATAATCAATAAAAAAAAAGTTATTTGCCACCCCTAGATGCTCTTTGGAATAATTGATTTTATGTTTTAATGTTATTATTGTGGTCGTATATGTGTACATAAGGAATAAATCTACAAATCAATCAGAAAAATCACAGACTTCAAAGTATTAAAATATTTTTTCGCTTTCCAACTATTAGAAAATTTTTCTACAGAAACATCAGAAGTGCGCGGAATCATCATTTCAAATTCAGTGATATTACCAATCGCTAGTACAAGATTGTTGAGTTTTTGGCAATAACAAACAAACCAATTTAAATGTGATCGAAATTCTGAGCATTCATTGGCTGCTTTATCGATTAGGGTACTAAGCTTTTATCGTGGGGAGACAAACTGTACAGAATACGGGGGTGCAGAAAAATTCTGCAAATGTTTATCCCCCATCTGGCCTCACCACCCAACGGGAATCGACATATTATGTTGATGTATGTTCATGAAACCTTTGTTTTTTGGTCTAATCATTGATAATGTTGTATCGATTTGACATTCAAAAAATACACCTTTTACTAAATTAGTATATAAATAAAAATATATATTTCGCTGGTTAGAGGGGTGATGATATTCCTACGTAGTAGTTTTCTTTTACTTACATGAGTTATTAAATAAATCGTTGCAAAGGTCCTGGTTGAATAATACTGTATTTGATATCCAGGACTTCAAAATGACCGCTTGACTTTAATGTGCGGTATATTTCAGATAACAGATTCAGAAATTCAAAGTGTATTATAACAGAAAGCATAAGTCGCATACGAATAAACATAAAGGTGTAATCATCAAAAGGTAGTCTTCAAGAAAGTTGTATTTAATAAAATGTGTATTTGGTGGTTTGATTGTACTTGGAAATATAGTACGTATATCAATATCGTAGAAATCTACTAGTATTTTTTTAAATATTCGTTTATGTCTAATAAATATAAAAGGCTATACTGTAGTACTTATATTGGGGTATTCAGTTCCCATCAAGCACTTTTTGGTAATCATTATTTTGTGACATTCAGATAGATTGGATGGCTGGTGAAACAAAATTACCATTAAATGCGTATTTAATTAAAAAAAAACTGAAGTAGACTTACTGAATATATAGTGAAATGTGATCTTGTCATCTATTTTGTGGTAACTGATACCATAGAATAATCGTAGAGACACTCTCCATATAATAGGTTATAATATGACTATCTGAAATACATGCTATCTTAATGTTCTTGTGTAATAATATCCACTGTAACACTAGTGGACGCAGATGTCACAATTAAGATTTAAATAGTCTTCACTTTTGCAGACATACAGTCGTGTTGTTTTTACTTTATTTATAGTAAATCACTACCTTTTTATTATTTTAGATAGTGAAAAAGAATACTATATTTATATATTTTATATAGAGACGTAGAAAGAAAGTGTTTTAAGGGTAAAAGGTGGCCAATAAAACATAAATCAAGATATGGAAATTTTCTGTAGATTGCTCAAGTTTCTCTATCAATCACAACCAATAATAAAAAAAAGTCAAGTATTTATTACTTTGTGAATCAATTATTAATTTTCCCATTTTGTGATATCTTTGATGGCTTCAAACGTATAATCAAAATAACCAACTGCAGTAATGAAAAGGAAAAGGAAATGATAAGAATAATGTGACTATCTGAGTATTATATGAACTTACTATTATTATGGTTAGCATGGATAAGTTCCACCATGTTCATTTTTAGATCACTGTTTACTGCTTTATATACAACAGCTTCATTAGGGATAATATTGCGACTGATATCATTATTTTCATTTGAAATGAAATCAGCTACATCTTTACTCGTATATTCTTTAGACGAACCATAGAGGGCTCGGTAGAAAAGCTGATGTGAATTAGTAGTTGGAATTTCAAAATCTCCAACTCCGTAAATGATAAGTAAAGGGCATTTTATGTTCTAAAATAACTTCAATATTAGTAACCTTTTTTTTCTAATAATAAAAAACCACGGAATATGATCCTTACTTCAATTCTAGAAAGTGAATCAAACTTATGGTTCAGTTTTGAAAGAAGCCATTCTATGTTTTTTTTAAGAAAAAAAAACAATCAATTTTATCGTGTCAGTTAGTTTCATCTAAATGATAAATGTAATAAACATGTCTAATTTACTTTCTACTTGTGGGAAATGCTTTACAGGAGAAAGTACTGGCAGAATTGAAGCGACATTATATTCAAAAATCAAAGTTGTCATTGAACTATAACCGGCTTTCAAAATCATTGATTTTGCAGGGTTTCCTATATGGTAACATTATAATTAGAGCTATCTTTATTTTCATACTAACGTATTCTCTTTTATATACCAGATTGGGCCATATCATTTGCTAACGTAGTAGCGACACCAGTACCTTGAAAAGTAATAACGTGAGAGTTCATTCATGTGTCTAAATCTTGATTTTATTTATTACCTAAAGAATGACCAATGAGAGATATACGGCTGTTTTCCACTAATCATAATTCGAAATGTAAGTAAAAAACTCTTGTCTGAAGCAATATGCCATATTACCCTTTCTTTCGTGTAACCAGTTCAAAGTTGCTTGAGCATCGAGTCTTAGGCCAAATTCAGATGGAGTGGATTCTACCAAATATAGTTATAGGCTCATATATAGAAAATTATGCTGTAGTATTACATACCAGAATCACCAAATCCACGATAATCGATGATAATAATATTGATTTTTGTAAACTTCCTTTTCAAGCCCTTGACAAGTAATACCATCATTAGTAAAAACAGCTTTAGCTTTTTATTGAATATTGGTACCTTGTATAAATCTAATCTCCAAGGTGCTAAACGATTCAGGGCGTTTCCATGAAAATAAATGACAGTATCATATTGATTATCAGCGAGTGCCTCATCGTAATCTGCTTCGCTTGGGTTTTTGGATCGAAGTTGATGTTTCTCATAATATTCAGTAGGTAAAATATGCCAAGCACCTTTATAAACAGTAACATATTAATAAAACATTTAAATAAGCTGGAATGGGAAAATACCAATGGTAATATTATCGGACGTCTTAATTCTAACATTTCTAACCTCATTATCTAACGAATAAAACATTAGTCTCACTATGGTCTGTTACATCCTGTCATTACTTACGTCCAAAACCATAATATTCAGGCATGTTAAACTTTACGTTGAGTGGGAATCTGACCCAGTGTAAAAATATAATGCTAAATTTATTTTACCTTTAGTTAAAACGTCAAATTAAGTAAGAGTAATTAATTTACCATCGCTGAGGTGTGTCGATGCTGAACACTGCTAGGATTGCCTACATATAGAATGTAGTTTATAAGCTAATGTAATTTTTATTTTATTTTATTTCTTCTCTTTTGGCTACCACATAGAGAGCAGATACTAAAGCTGATATTTTTACGATGGTTTTCAACATCGCGCTTTTTTAAACAGTCTATGACAAATATCAAAAGAAAGAATAAAAAAAAGTCTAGTGGTTTGCGGAAGATCAAATGTACCATTTTGAGTCATTTGAGAAAGATATGACCAGCATGATGTTTGACTGAGTATTTTTCTTTATCAAAGAGGTACAACAGTATTTTTAAAATTGGCATAAACTAACGCGAAACAATGAAATATGAGGTCAACTTGAGTCTAACCCAGTTCAAAACCTCTAGACTGCCCTTGGGTGAACTCGCTTCCTTGTTTTTTTAAAGTCACTAGTACTTACGAGTTAAGTAGTACAAAAAAAGGGCGTGTTTTGGCTAAGAGCCTCCTTAACCTTAATATATAGATATATATATATATATCACTTGATCTACGATTCAACAGTAGATTGATTTGTTTATTTATAAAAACACCTAACCGCTCAGTTCACATTTATTAAAACCGTATATAATTAACAATGTCACCCACAGAAGGTAGACTGGATGAGAGGCCTAAAAAAAAAAGAAAGGAATAGAAGAGTATAAAGTAAAATCGTAAGATAAAAAAAGTGAAGTATATGAAGGGACTAGACAGCTTTAAAATGAAAAATAAACCTCTTTTCTAATATAGACCAGTCATATTTGTCATCTGTCATAAAGTAGAAGACAAAGTATTACCTTTCAAGCCATTTGGTAGCTTGATATCTCTTGCCAAAATTCTACCAAGTTTATATTTTCTATCTCACAATATGAAATTGCTATGGCAAATTTGACCGTTCGTCAGACACACGAAAAGTAGGTCACTCTTGAGAGAAACCCACTAAAGTTCAAATACTGAAAAATATCTGCCAACCACACCTCATACGCGTAAAAAGACAAGGCAATGCAGTGTAATATAGAAAACAAGAGAAAGTGAAAAAAAGTAATATCACTTAGCAAAAAAAAAAAGAGGAGGGGTTATAATGATAGTAATAAATAAGATTAAATATTTTGCATCACAATATTCTCAGTAATATCACGTATCAAAACCAAAGCATATCACCAATATCTCGATGCCAGATAACCATCTCGATTTTTATTATTAAATGATGCCTGGAAGATTATTTTCTAGGTATTAGGATATATGAACTTCGAATAGTTGATTGCTTCTACATTTTCCCTCGTAAACAAATAAAAGCGGATATTAGTTTGATAATTCAATATCACAGAAGGCACAAACACGGTTAGGTTTAAATAAAGATATTTCATATATTATAATTCTAGATTATATGCTTACAAAGAACTCTGGTAATGTATATTAAAATAGAAGAAGAGGTATTACGTCTTTAGAGTTAAATCTGGCATATATAATAGTATAGTCAGTGATTTTTTTCTTCTATTTTATCAAGCGATATATAGTTCACAAACAGTTCCAAGACTTCAAACCATTGTAATTATTCGTTAAATTTTAAAATAAAAATAAGTTATATTTTTTATTATTCAGATCCAACCTCCTCTACAAAACACTAATATCTATTAGTTCTCTCTCAACTATGCTTAACAAAATACCTCTTGCTGTTTCTATTTTCTAGTTACTCATTACAGTGGTTATGGCCAATACATACAATATCTTCTTTGATCCATCTCGAAATTCCAGCGACGATTCAAACACATTGGAATCTGGAGTATATTATTCGTTCGCTGGAACTGATCTTAAATACTCTAGTGCTTGACTTTAATGAGTTCTTGAAAGTACAGGATATCTCTAGTTCTATTCTGGTCATGATTATGAAATTGAAGACCTTATTACTGAAGAGCCATAACAAATTAATCTTCTAAATGATAATCATCTCGGCTCCATGTTTATCCAAAGTTGTAATGAATACATTAAGTCTTTTGCTTAAAATTATCTGTTATTAAAGCATTGCCATTCCTTGATTGGGAAGGTGCTGAAAGCTATGGATTTTTGAAGTTCAGCTTCTTTAATTTTCTTTCATCTTTTACCTGAAACGAATAAAGTGTTTGTAGTAATATGTCTATTACTTAAAATTACATAATATTTTACCAGTTAGATAGCTTTTGGAGTGACTTTTAACAAATCGTAGAGACAAATAATGGGGTGTATAAGGTTATATCTTTCAAAAAAAAAAAAAATTAGTCAAAGTCAGCTATATGTTGCATTATCCATAGTCAGAGCTACAAGCTCAATGAAAATGATGATCGACTATAATTGTACTTCTTCTACTCCTGTATCCATACTCAATATAATTTTATAAACAAGAAATATAGCATACAAAGATGTATTTTTTGAGCTCTGAGCTTTTTAAATAAATAAACCTATCATTACTATTGGCCTTAATTAACTTCAAGTTTCAATATATGTGTGTATGATATATTTTTATTCGATTAGGAATATTCATTCATTAATATTAAGCATATTAATTATACATGACTTGTATAAATAATCAAGTTGAATCTTAGAATTATCTTTACATGAATATTAGAGTGAAGATGTGCGAGCGAGGAGCCGGCCTTCTAGATCAAGAACATCCTTGTTTATTTTGAAAATTATAAAAATAGTGATATAAACAAAGACAAATGATTAGGAGATTACTATATTATATATTTTCTATACATGGCTTAGACTATAGTTATTGTTTATTTATAATGTATCATATTGACATAAATCGTAATAAAAGTATTTTTAAAAAAAGGTATATGGTCGTGTGGTGTTATTGTTGCATAAATCTTATTGGCCGTCAACTCTTGCTTCTAGTTCATCCGTTACAATTCTTCCTTGAATCTCGTCATCATTTCTTCCAAGTGTCCATATCTGAGCATATCGAGTAAAAGCGATATGTTTTGGATCTTTAATCTCATAAAATTCTCCATCACACATAATACATATGATATTATTCTTTTCATATTTATGACGAAGTACATCTTTTACGGCGGCTTTTGTCTTTTTCCATGACGAGGATTCGTTATTTAACTTTTTAAGTTCTTGCTGGTGAACAGCCGGATCTCTAAAGTTGATTTGAAAAGGTGAATTAAACTGTCCAAGACGAGATACATGATCACGGAAATTGGCTAGTTTCTTTAGATAGCTTTTCATGTTTTCAATTGTCATGATCTCAACGCGACTATCGTTTGCTCTCTGTGGTTTCCATGTGTCTGGATCGGTAGGACCGGATCTATTTTTTACCGATTCTAAACCGTCCGTTGCTTCTCCCCATAAATCCACTTCTCGACCCCTTTATATATCATTTATTTTATGATGTAAGAATTAGAAAATGATATATATATATATGAATGTATATATGGCAATAATGATGTAATAACATATATATCTGATTTAACTTACCAAATATGCGGGATGTTCTGGATAACAAGATCGATTGGCTCCTTTGTCATTTCAGGTACGTCTTTCCGATCGTCATTTGAATCATCATCAGGTAACTGGCATTTTAAAACAACCTTGTTATTTTGTGTGATATTTTCAATAAACTGATTCAAATCTGGAAATCTTCTCCAAAAGACCCATTTTGAGCTTTCATGTGCATAGACGAACATATTCATCAGGCGATTTCCAGCCCGATGGGCCTCAAATCCACTTCCGACGTAACCCTGTACACCAATGGAAACGTAGTTACTCATTTTGCGAACGAGTTCAGTATTGTGACTCTGAGTATGTGGTTCCTTGACCTCTGCCACATCGTGCCCATCCTTACGTTCTTTAGGTCCTGCTTCACGTACATATCCACCTTCATATGCTGTCATCTGCATCTGCCAAATATCAAGTCGAGCAGCCTCCGATTTCTCCAGTCGGTCTGCGATTAATTGCTCCAGATTATGTAATTTTGAACCAAGAACGTTTTTTTCGGGAATAGTACGTCCCCAACCCAAAACCTGGCTAAAGTCATTACCTGTACCAAATGGGATACCTGAAATATAAAAATATTGATACAGTGAGTATTTTTATTCAAGGCCAAAAAAAGAAAAAAGAAAAGAAAAAGCTTACATGAAAAATACACAAGATCAAGATTAATTTTATGTGAAACGAGTAACTCAAAAACACTCATGACAGTTCCATCGCCACCAGCACTCCACACATGAATATGTCTATTTTGAACTGCATCTGAAAGTATACCTGCTTGATTCGACACTGCTGCTGCTGTTGATGGTGGTGATGATGATGGATCAATAGGTTCTTCTGGTATCTTTGTATTAGGCGGGAATTCCCCAGATGCGACTCTATGTTCAATTAATTGAATATTCTTCACACCTCGAGCTCTATCATCATCATCCAGGATATTATGTATCTCAACTTGGACTTGAGGAAATCGACGTAAACGAAAATGTTGCATAGGCAATGTTACCAGATCAGCTCCTTTTTTATCACCAGATAATGGATTTACAAATATAAATAGATAAATATTTGGTTTCTCTTCTGCCATGCCTGAAGCATCTAGACTAATAGATGGTCTGAGGTGTGGTGTGGCAGATGTATTGCGGTCTTTGTCGTTCCCAATACTTGAAGGAGGTTCAAGAGTTGTTTTTTCTGATGGAGGGGTTACTTCTTTGGTAAAAGTATCATGCTTTTTTGACACAAGGTTATTTCCTAAAATTTGAATTCATTATTAATGCTTGATCTCCCCTAATTTTTTTTCTTTTACTATTATTATTAAACGTACCTTTGACATATGGTTGACTTTGATCTGGAGTGATACATTCTACAGTTGAGCTCATTAAGGTTATATTTATGTGTAAATTAGCCAAATAAATAAATATAATATTAAATGTTTATCGTTATTTTTGGTATTATTATATTTAAAAAGTAAAAAAAAAAGGAAGAGGAAGAAAGAAAACGTTTTATCTTTGGCTCTAGAAGTATTGGGTAATGTCGTGTTTTCCTTTTTTAGAAAGTCTCAAATCGTTGACATCATGGTGATTTGTATTTATACACTTAGAATATGAATATATATAATAAAAAAAAATGGTGTCACGATTTCGTATTTGAAATGTCATTTCATTATACAGTCTTGATTCCTGCATCCAAATATATACTAAATAATCGCTTTGAAAAAAAAAAAAGTTTCCTGTTTGATATGGTATAAAATACGATTGCTGTGCGCCTAGAAAAAAACAATTCATATTTACTATCTTTATTTACTTTGTTTTTTTTTCTGGTTCAATGTTTCTCTCTCAATTTCTTGAAAGAAACAGTAATATCATCAGTCTTTAAAAGTGGATAGATTATTGCAGAAGCTTTTTTATTTTTATTTTTATTTTTATTGATGGTTTTTTACACATAAAATAAAAAAAACGGATTAAACCTGTTTATAGCCGTTATTATCTTCATCATGAAAAACATTTTACTTATCATTTGATAATAAAGTGTGTCTCTCTTAAATTTAGTCGAAAAAATAAAAGAATGGAGTTTCAGTGAAACAAATATACTTAAAAAGGAAGCTATGTGTTGGAATTATTTTGTACTATGGGTATTTCCGGTTAATGACTGAATAGATTTGCGGCGATCTTCTGAATGCTTTGGTTCTTCTGGTTTGGTGACAATGACTGTACATGGACAGTTATGTACGATATAATCACTAACACTACCTAAAAGTGTTCTATATATACATTTAAATTTAGTTTCTTGGAGAGGGAGAGAGCTTTTTTTTCCTATATATTTTTTTTTTCACACAGAAGTTCCACATCCACACACAAGTATTTATATGAATAACTCATTTACCTTTTTAATGCACCCATTCTTCTAGCACCCATCAATACTACATCAGCCTTTATCTCGGTAGCCTTTCTTAAGATCTCATTTTTAGGATCACCAACCATTGAGATGGCTTTACAAGCAATCTATTACAACATATCTTAATTAATAAACAGGTAACGCAAATGTTTTTTTTTTTTTATATATATTTTTACCTTTTCTTTGCTTAATTCTTCTGCAAATAATCTTAAAAGACGATGGCTTTCCTCTCTTCTTTCTTCACTGACATCATCGATATAACCAGTGGAGTTGATATAAGGAGCAACAGGAATATCGACTTGACGCACGTGAACCAACACAACCTTGAAGGAAAAAAAAAAAGGGAAAAGACGATATCAATATATATATTTTTATAAACATACTTCATCTTTTATACTTACCAGGTCTTTTTGAGAGTCGATAAAGTTATCCATTGCCCATTGGAAAGTGATATCTGCAGAGACGGGGTCAAGGCAGATAAGAACCACACGAGTTAAAGAAGATTGATGTTCTGAAGTTTCAGATGTATTTTGAACTAAGGTATCTTTGCGTGTCGAACTCATTTTAAATAGCGTAAACAAATAAATGAATGAAGAAAAGAAAAGAAAACAAACTATAAGCTTTAAGCTATATAAAAAAAAATCCAAACCATAAAAACTGCATGATTTTTTTTATTTAGCTACCCCGGTTGGACAAATTTTCTTCCTTTTCTACAGAAAATGAGCTCAGCCACAAACGTTCCTTTTTTTTTTTCTTCTATTTTTCTTTTAGTCAACCCATGTTTTTCTAAGAGTTATTTATTTATTATGTCAAGTGCTTTAACAAGAAACATTCGTCGATTATACACAACAGGTTTAAATGACTGGTCAAAGACTTCGCTTCGACGATTAAAGAAAGTTCAATTGCTACAAATTGCAAAAGACAATCACTTAAAATTAGCTGGTTCAAAAAATGATATTATTGGCGAGCTGTTGAGTTACCAAGCTACAAAACAAACACCACCCGAGCAACTCCAACCTGAAGAGAAACCTAAAGAGCAACAACAAATCATAATAGAGGAGCATATTACAAAGTATATTCCCGAAGAAACATTTGTAGAGGATGATATGGCAGAAGATTGGGTAAAAGCCTTTGATATGAAAGTAGCTCAAAGAGGAAGCAGTAGTAAAAAACCATTTGATGGCAAGAAAAGCCCACGTATCTTCCGACCTCATATAGAAAAGACAAAGGTTGAAACTCAAATAATTCCTGTCGAAAAGATCAGAGAAGAAGTCGCTCAATCAAAGACTGAACCACTACCCATTCAAGACATTGAAGCAGTGGAAGGTATGGATGGATTGTGGGTCGAGGCTTTCGATAGAAAGGTTGGAACAAGAGGAGCAAGACATAATCTGACTGATACATTGTCGTCAGAACCAACTATATCTGATCTTGGACTTGAATTTGTTTCCTTTGAACCACCCAAGAATGACAGCAGCATTTCTTCTCCAAAAGTAGTCGAAGAAGAGAAGAAAGTAGAAGCTACACCTAAATTAAAGGAAGAGAAAAAGGTGGAGCCATCATCCAATGCAATAAAAGAAAAAGTGATAGAGCATACTCCTAATGGAACGGAAGAGAAAAAGAATGTTGGAAATACCGATGATATATCACATCACACTTATGATAGTGTGAAACCAGAACCGCCTATCACTGAAAATAGCGGTCAACAGCAACCACAGCAGCAGCAAAAGCGATCAGATGTTATCAGTGGTGTTATTGGATCTAGTATGCTAGTGTGGTATTTTGGTGGAGGAGAAACTTTTCAAAGGATCTGGGATTTATTTGGTTCTTCATCATCATAATATTAATCCTATTACTTGTATCTAAATGTATATATATAATAGATAGATAGAATATGTATACTTTTTATTTATTTTTTTTAGTTGTTTCTTTTTTCTTTCTTTCTCTCTTTCTATCATAGAAAAAGAATGTTATTTGTTTTAAAGCCGAATTAATTTGTACAACTTGATTATTATAAATCATCATCAGAAGGTGGTAAATCAATAAATTCTTGAATATCTCTTATTAAAGATTTACTTAAAGGACTACTCGAGAGTATACTGGGCATAAGGGCTGTGGGTATATATTTGATGATGCAGACAGAGAGGCAGGGGGAGAAGGTTAATTATAATAGTGATAATAAGGAAAACTAAAAAGTTAAAATCTTACCAAGAACAGGCTCAGAGTGTCCCATGCGTTTGTGTAATCTCATCCGAACGTCTACTTCTTTTCTGTAAATCAATGGTATAGCTTTACCAATAGTGTTAAACATATTTGAAGATTGCTCCATACTGACAATGCTATCTTTTTGTCCATGTAATATTAATATGCGTGGTAATGAATCCAAAAGATATTCTGATTCTGCGAATAGTTGTGAACCACTTTCAATTAAATGGATAGGTGAATTGATGATATAGCTTTCTGTTGAAGATCCCATTGCTCTTCCCATGGCCGATATTTTCTCAATTCCTCTTTTTTTCTCGTGTTCCAAGTGAGATTTAATATCATATACACCAGCAAATCTACATAAAAGTATAAACAGTTAAATATGAAAACATGAGTATTATCGTTTATCTACATGTATTGAAAAAAAAGGATCCACTTACAGTAAGATACCTTCTACTTGAGGCAAGAAATCATGTTGTCTATTGCTTCCCTTGTTCAAATGACCATCCACCTTTCCAGTGGATGGATCATGTTTTTTACTCACATGGTAAATAGATTCTTTAACTTGATTCATTTCCTGGTATTTTGCTTGTTCAATTAAATCCGATAAAACAACTTGAGCTGTTAAATGAGCACCTGCGCTATGGCCCTACATGATAAACAATTATACATGTATATATATATATATATATATGTGTGTGTGTGTGTTAATGTGTGCACAGTTTTCTCCTTTCTTTTTTTCTATTTTTATTCCGTTACCATAACGTAGATCAACTCAGGGTCGCCACCAATTTCAGCTGCATGCTTAAAAGTCCATTTGATTGTTTCACGTACGTCCTGATACATTGAGTCAACTTTGACTTGTGGATATTTACGATAGTCGGGTACAACTACCACATAACCCAATTCACGCAGTGTATTGGAAAATGAAGAATACAAAAACTTTGAACCGGAGGACCATGACCCACCATAAACGAATATAATGACAGGTGCAGATCCATCGGACGATGCCTTTTCAGGATAATATACATCTAGTTTACAATCTGGGCTCTTATTTGAATATGGAATATCAACACTTAATTATAAAAAAAAGAAAGAAAGAAAGAATCGTTAGTTTTGTTTTTGTTACAAGAATACTAAAGCGTCATATAATTATTAACACAAATAACACACCTGACTAATTGTTTGAAACGTTCTGAACCCAGTTGCCAGTAACGCCAATACAAATAATAGACAATTCTTGGTAAATAACTTAGCCAAGCTGAAAGATGACCGAGTTTAACATAATTTACTTTTAAAATCTTTGTTGGGTTATACGGTAAATTGAATTCTGCGTCTGTCTGTGCTTCAAAATAATAAGTGTACCATGCACTTAGATACAGACCGGCTTTTGTATAAAACAAACAATAAAAAATGAATAAAAAATAAAAATGAATAATTCTTATAAATAGACTTACAAATAAGACATATTAAAAATGGAAGACACAGCACCGCACACAAAACTAACAAAGGCAGACAGAATAGTGATATTGATACAAAGATTGTACTCGACTGAATTACTGCCATTTTATTTCTTCTTTGTTCGGTAATTCCTTTCTTCTTTTCTCGAAGAAAAGAAAAAAACGCTCAATTAGTGTTAACAATAAAAATAAAAATAAAAATACGAAACAAAAAGAAAAATAAAGATTTTTTTTTGGGTTCCTTTTGTTTGTTGCGGTAACCAAAACACAATAGGGAAAGGTGTTCACAGTAAACATGTCCACGTGATTCCTTTGACGATGGTAATAATAATGTAATTACTGTGATAATCGATTTAATATCAGGTATACTGAGAGAGTGTTTACCATTCAGTATACATTTATTTGATTGGTTAATTTAAATATAGTGGTACAAGCAGTACAAGCAAAAAAAAATGCAAGATACAAGTATAAATACAAAGGATAATAAAACAATAGATTGTAATTAATCTATTGTAAAAAATAATAGAAATTAATCAGTGATAAGACTATAAGAAATGTTTCTTTTCTTACTTACCATGAGGTTCAGAGCAGCATACAAGTCGTATGCCAGGATTATATATATGATATAACAAGGAGGGAATGTTGTTAGTTATTCATGTTGAAAAATCATTTTTCATAGACACAAAAGCAACTTACCCCAAAGGTATGGCTGTCATTGGCAGTAAGCACGCCTAAGTATCCTGTCCAGATGATGGGGGTTAAAACACATCTAAATTAACGAGGGAAAAAAACCAAAAACCAGCATGGAGAGGAAGGAAAGTCAAAATAATGGAGAGATAACGAAAATCGAGAGAGCAAAAATAGAGGCCTGTAACAAAATAGCCAACATTTCAGATTTTAGATAAATGTTTCTTTTTATTTATTCATATAATACGAAATGTACATACCTTTTCTATATTCTATAGGCCATAAGTTATTCTATGTGATTTTTTTGTTGTTTTTTTGTACGTTTTTTTTATGCTTTTTATGCTTTTTGGTAGCTTCTATACTAGCAGACTACAACCATAACATATTAGTAAACATATTTCTCCCTTTTATCCAATAAATTATATTATACATACCATTCTATAGAGAAAAAAAAACCCCCCGGTCCACAACCAGTCATCTACCAAAAGGGGGTTGTGAAGATGTGAACAAAGAGAAATAAAAAAAAATGAATGCGACATGAAACATCTACTTCTTTTTTTTTATGATATATTAAAGAACCAT
>VCJA01004358.1:1518-12759 GCA_024139275.1 Backusella macrospora
CCATTCTCACCACTGTGCTATTATAGTTTTTCTTTACATTGCTTATCGTGGGATCTTTAGTTACTTCTAATATGGCGCTCAACCTATTCAATAGAAAGCAAAGACTTTTAGAATAATACAATAAATGCAAATCTGTCAATTTATAACCCCTTTTAGTTTGCACATTTGGAGATACCGATGAAAATATTTCGGACTCGTTCACAGAACGAAAAACAAAGTATTTTTATAAGCGTCAGAAATGATTTGGTTATATATAAAAGCACCGTTAAAACCCATGGTTTCATTTATTTATTTTACTTTTATGTTAATAAAACGACTGAACATTTATTTCCATTTGAATTCAATAGATTGGCTCACTCAAAAGGAAGGCCCCCTTTTTTTTTCTTAATCTTAAAAAGTGCTGCATTAACCCAAATTCATTCTCAGTGACCTAAACACAGAACAAATGCTTTTTTTTTTTGCGACGTCATTTTCCTTAATTCTATCCCTTTTCTTCTTCTCCAGTTCTTTTTGTTTCGTTTTCAATTTAATAAACAAGAGAAAGATAGTGTTTTCTCTCTCTCTCTTTTCGCTCTTCGCTTTTCGCTTTTTCTTTTTTCTTTTTTCTTTTTAAACATTACATATGGAAGAAGACCAGCATGATTATGAATCCTTGGGAGCTAATTCGACTCTTTCACAGAATGCTATTGCAGGAGCCATGGCAGGAATAGGCGAACATTGTATAATATATCCAGTAGATAGCATTAGGGTAAGAGGTATTTTTTATGTTTTTTGTGTTTTGTGTTTTAGAAAATGTCTATATGCAATCATGTCGTTTATATTTTGCTGACAAATACAGAACATAGACCAGAATGCAAGTAGTAGGCCAGTCAGACCCAGTCAAAGTTATTAAGGACGCGTCAAGGTCTCAATTACATCAACAAAAAAATTTATGGAGAGGGGTTTATTCTGTCGTGCTAGGTGCAGGACCTGCACATGCTTTACATTTTGCTACTTATGAGTACTTTAAGGACAAATTCAATCATTTGGCAGCTCTACGAACAAATAGTAGGTTTATTTCTGATCAATTGGTAGCCTCAGGTGCTGCAGGTGCTATTGCTACTTTTGCTCATGATTCAATAATGACACCTTTTGATGGTAATTATAAAATAAAATGGGATAGTAGTAGTAGAAAAAAGGAGAAAGAGGTATATGTGTCGAAATCCTAACAAATTATATAGTGATCAAGCAAAGAATGCAATTGCGCGATTCAACGTATAAATCAGTGAGGGAATGTGCTCGAACAGTATACACTAAAGAAGGCTTAAAGGCTTTTTATATTTCATTCCCTATTACAGTATCCATGTCAATTCCATTTCAGTCAGTTCAATTTGCGACCTATGAGTATTTTCGCTCCAAACTCGACCCTGAGGGCAGTTATAGCCCAAAAGCACATATGGTGGCCGGTGGATTAGCAGGTGCAATCGCTTCTTCTGTAACAGCGCCATTAGATGTAATAAAAACCTTATTGCAAACTCGTGGGTCATCAAAGGATACAGTAGTGCGAAATGCTTCTGGCTTTAAGGACGCAGTACGGATCATTTATAGCCGATATGGTATATTTGGGTTTTTTAGGGGATTCAAAGCGCGTGTGCTGGTTAACATGCCTAGTACTGCCATTAGTTGGAGTGTTTATGAGTACTTTAAATGGCTTTTGGCGAGTGATAGTAATGACAAGTTTATAGATCGTATATAATTCGTGTAAAATAGATGTTAATAGTGCATAGTAAATAAATAAAAATAAAAACTTTAAAAACATATTGTATGTTTATACATTTATTATTGTTTTAATTTGTTAACTAATTAATTAAATTTCATAAAAGCGAAGTCCTAAAAAGGTTTGCATGGATTTAACCAATTCAATTCTACTCTTTTGATCCACAGATACATTCTTTCTGCCAATGTCTTTTAATAAACTGTCTACTTTGATTAAAGTGTCCATAATATCCTTTACATTGTCTGATGCAATTTCCATTCTGACTTCATCTTTTATACCAGGTTTAGCAACCCAAAGCGCGACTTGTGAAGTGAGTAACACTGAACAATCTTGAATAACATCCAGCATTGCCTGTATAGGATAATTATTTTCATCAGTCCACTCCTTGATTTTATTGACACCAATGGATATATATTCGACAAGAGTACCAAAAGAAGCAGATTCGCCTACAGAGACACTTAACTCGGGCGTGAGTATAGTATTGCCAAATGGCCACTTAACATCCTCTAAAGATAATATGTCATCTGTGCTAGTTTGTATTACTAGACATGTGATAATGTAGTGTGAAATAGTAAGAATAGATTCCCAAGTCTTAACCATTAAGCCGTTGACGTTGTTATTAGTGTTTTTATCATTCGTTGTTTGTGTTGCACTAGAGACATAGGTTTTCAACAGACGTCGCTCTTCATTATTCACTGGACAAAGTTGGGCTTGTAAATGAGCTGGATGTGACATGTAGTATAAATGGCGTTGTAATAATATTAATGAACAATCTTTGAAGGATTCGAAAAGCTCGACAGGCACCTTTTTGAAGTGAATCAGATTCTCTGATAATCCAAAGAAAAGCTGTGATATTTCTTTAATTTCTTCCAATAAAGGTGAAGAGAGGCTTTCGGATGAAGATGAACCAGAGTTGATTTCAGTTAATCCATTAGCAATAGCAAATGCTTTACCAATCTGAGAACCATATACACGCATAAAATTGACTGTATTATCCAATATTTTTTCATCGCCAGGCAGAGTACGTAATATGTTACTAACCACACTTAGCATCAAACACCAAATCGAATGTAGCGGGTTTCGCTCAACCAAACTAGGTCTGTCACCAAACCGAAGGAATAAATCTAGTTGTCCTTGCTGTAAGCGCTTTGTCAAACTGTTGTTACTGAATGCATTGAAAAGACCATGTCTGACGAGTAATTTGGCTGCCACGGCTGTATTAGACAAATTCAACAACAAGTAAATAGCTGTTTCTGCGTAAGGTGTAATGCTAATACTATAATTCGAACTTTGTTTATCGATTTCAGATACAACCAATTCTACACCACCATAGAAAAGCTGAATCAAAGAAGGGATTGTATTATGCTTCTTGAATGTATCCAACCAAACATCGTTAGATATATGATACTTTGGGTGTACTAAGCTTTGGAGAAGAGATACAGCTACTGTAACGTCTTGGATACAGCCCTCCACAGAATCTTCGGGTATAATCGATCCAGATGCACTGTAAGAACCAGCTTTGACAACCAATACATGGAAGCTCTCACATACTACGACTAACAAATTAGTAAGACACGACTTGAATTGCTCTGCAGAAGTTGTACTGGAAACTAAGTTAGGTACTGTAGTAAATAGTGTATCAAGACAGAGCATAATGGTTTCTAATAAGGGCCTATGGAAGCTAATGGTAGTGCGATCACGGATGCTATTCATTACTGCAAAACTTTCACGTTGAAGCAATCCACATAAAGATGACATTAATTGGAAAACCTGGCTAGTATATTGGTTTCTTGAATTTGGATCACTTTGCACCAGGTTGGTGCGGCCCATTGTTGTCCAATCCTCTGTTAGGTTACGGATCAGTTGGATTAAAATACTGTAGAACGTCAAGCTCACACCATCAGTCTTTGTCTCTTCAGCGACCTGTTTTGTTAAGTGCATGATGAATTCAAACAAGGAAGATGATCCCTGAACGGTACCTTTAGAGATCCAAATAAGCTCAGTTGCTTGGTTGGATACAGTTTCTATAAAAGTTTTGAAAGCACGCAAAAGTACAGTCTGGCTATCTACGATAGATCCGCTGTTGCTTGCACGGCATACGCACAAAAGGAAGTGGTTGAATTCATTCTTCAAATTCAGTGCTTCACCCTTTGCAAGTTTGGCTGATTCAAATACAGAGCAGACACGGTATTGGATAACAGGGAAATCATAAAGATATGCATAGCCGTATTGACCAACCTCAGTTGGTGGGCCGCGGTGGCCAAGTTCAGCAGATAGGACTTGATAAAGCAATTGGTCGAATGAATAAGTTGCCACCGATTGGGCATTACGCTGGAGTTCCTTTACAACAGCAGCATCAAAACAATTCTCTAAGGCATCCTGTCGAATGGAATTGAGTTTAACCGGATCGCTAATCTTGTTCAGAAGATTCTTGAAACCAACTGGAAGCTTATCAATCACTTTGTCTGTTTTTTGATTACCTGCGATAATATGCACCTCGAGAGATAGCAGACGTAACACAAAGGACTTGGATAAATTGAGACAGCATATGCGACGGATTTGTTTGTTCTGTTCAGAGCTATTAATAGCATCGTCGTTAAAGAAGTTGAAATTATCTAAAACTTCTATCGTTTCACTAGGACAAAGAAGAATTTGTTCAAGTGATTCCCAAAGAGAGAGGTCACTACGAGTACGTTCTACAATGGCATAGTGGTCGAAGGCTGTCTGCCAAAATATAGAAAGAAATTGCAAAGTACTGGATAGGACGGTAGGTTTATTTCTATTTAGCTGATGCCACTGACTCAAGAGATCAATAGCTGCATTGATGGCAGAGTTGGTGCCTGCAGGTGCTGCTTCGGGTTTTTTGGGTGTTGAACCTCCACCTATAAGACGATAGACTGCTGATTTGGGGCTAGGCATGATAAAGTCACCACAATCGAGGAATAGGATTGCCAAGCTAGGTTGAGTATTCAAAAGTAAAGTTAAAAGTTGCCAAATAGAGGTCAGAAGCAGTTCTTCTTGGAATTGATCTCTTGCCACTGAAAGATAACTACGAATTACGCTATGGGCTTCTTCTGTGCTACCAAGATACTGTACAAAATTAGGTACAGTCTCCCAATAGGATACTGCTTTACCTAAGAGTGTGATTACGCGTGTAGCTTGGATAGCTAGTTGATCGTTATGTTGATAATCAATATATTTTGCGATTCGTAATAAAAAGTCAGAGCAGTCTGTGCCTGTGGTGCGTTCTAAAATTAAACGCTCTAGTAGACTGGTTTTACGGTGATCTCCTTTCTGGATGGACTCCACTCGATATTGTAATAAGAGATAAATAAAAACAAAAGTCTTTTCTGTCAGTTGTTCCACTCTTCCAGCTTCAACAGGATAATTGAGATTATACAAAGTATTGGCCACGTTTGCACCCTCCGATATGTTATCCAACAAATGCGATGTATAGTATACACCTCCATCATAAAGGTAATTTTCGAATAATTTTTTTCGAATTTGCTCAAGGCTGTCAGGCTGCTTAAACGAATGGCCGATATCAATAAATATATCTAGAATCTTTGTACCAATCAAGAGTCGTTCTGAATATTGTTTGTAGGCCCAACCAGAATAAGATGGAAGAACATCTAGCATAACATAACATAAAGAAAGATAGACAACATTCAATTGAGATTGGTCTGGATTTCTCCAACCTCTTATTTGGATATCGTGAACAAGCACTGCAACTAAATCCAAAAAGGCCAGCAAAAATGGATAACTACCAGCAGCACATTCTGCATTTGATATAAATTGGCGTGTCTCACTCTCACTGCTATCTACCCGAGGAATAATAGAGGATACCATAAGATAGGACCAAATGTGCACAGGATAATAAGGAAGTAAAGTTGTCAAGCATTTGAGTGCACCAACCATTAGACTGATGGAAGCTGATGATCTACTGCATCGACTAAGGAATTGACAAAGAACGGAAATCAACAAAGGGGTTGTATCCTTTCTAGCCACTCGTAATTTTTCAATGTGATCAACTAGAGCAGGTCCTAAAGTAGGATTATGCTCGAGTACAAGATGGAATAAGTTAAGAATAGAAAGGACAGTATCTGGATTTTTTCCGCTAAATTCTTCATTATGGATAGTATAAATATCAGTGGATGGAATATAAGTATCGGAGAGGGATTGAATTAAAATGTGTGTGAGTAAATGCCAGCCAGAATAAACAAAGCGGAAACGTATACACTGCTTTTCATCAGATATATTTTCTACGACTGTACCAATCGATTCTTCAGGAATATTAATTCCAGATAGGTCCCCAGTGGCAGACATAACGATAATAGGTCGAACAACGTGCATTACTGTTTTTCCATCAATGTTAGTCTCTTCCAAACCAGCTGATTTGTTTACCAATAATGTTATTGATGTCATAGATGAAACATAATCAAAAACGTTGGTTGCGGCATTTCCACGTTCAGTTGAACCAGATAGTGAAGATATAATACTAATGAAATGACCAAATCTGTGTGGAAACTGATTACTTGCTGTCAACAATAGAGAAGACTGATCTACTGAATTTGCATCTTCATTCCAAAACATGTCGCATAATTCTCCTTGATTTCGATACACAAGTTCGTATGCTCGTACAAGATGTAAGTAGCTTTCATCTGGAATAAAGGATGGGTGGCTCACTGATAAAAAGGCGTTTAAAAATTGTCGAAGAATAAATCGATAACCAAAGCTGTTGACATCCTCCTCACTACAAATGTTATTTTCTACCATCTCTCCTAGTACGCCAAATACATCCAAAGTCAAAGCACGTCCCATAAATACTTCGTACACATTCGATTTTTGATTGATTGATACAACTCTATCTTCTTTTTTGGATGGATCTTCCTCACATGTGATTGGTCGTTCTATCAAAAAATCTGTTGTTACATTCTGTGTTCCTCTCAAGGTACTCTGTACTGAATTATAAACTTGTAAAGGAGATGATCTCTGTTTAAGTTGTTCACCAACTTGATGTAAAAAGCATGACCATACTAATAAAAACAAAGAATCAGCACTTGATCCGCCCATATAAAGGGCAACTTGATTGATTTTTGATATGGTGTCGGGTGAATCTATTAAGGTCTGATTACCACCGTCTGAGATTTTAGAGGTTGGAATACAAGAATTTACAGCGAGTAGACTACAAATATAGGATATTTGCTGGCGAAGCGCATACCCTTCTTCATCCAAAAGATAACCCAACGTTTGTAGTTGACCGAATCGGGTGGCTTCGAACTCTTGAATCATGCTGAATATAAACGATGGTTTGAAAGGAACAGCCAAGCCGAGCAAAAGTAAAATCTGTAACAATGATTTCTCCTCTTTAAGGCATTGCTTCGCCCATATTGTAGACCAACCAGGGAAGGTGTGAATAGAATTTGGGACTGTAGATCGCGTTAATTTTGAGAATTGAGAAAATAGGCGTTGGATAAAAGTCGAGTCGTTGAAAATTTTTGTCATAATATCTGTAGCAATAGAAACGTATGGATGGTTTTGGTTTGTCACTATGCGTTGTAAAGATCCAATACACTCCAAAAGTGAGATACGATCCTGGTAGTAGAACAACAGCATGCTCGTAATTATATTTTTGTCATTGCAAAGCCCCTTTTTAGGGACTATGTTATCTTTTTTAAATGCTTCCCATAATGGAACTATTTGAGTTTCGTTTAATTGAAGCAAATCTGAAATTTTATATATCAGATCCTTTTCTTCATCTGTCAGTGAGCTATTCGATTTGACTTTATTACGAGATTGAGTGGAAGGTTCATTAAAAGCCTCTAAACCCAAAAGAAGCTGGTCTTTTTTCTCTTCTATTATTGTTTGAAGTTGATCTGTTGAACAATGTTGCACCCCACGTTCGATTGTGTCAAATAGTTTTCGATAAGTTCTATAGAAAAAAAACGTAAGTATATTTTTTTTTTTAAAAAAAAAAAGAACAACAAATCACTTTTAAATTACCCTGCAAACTTTTCCTCGTTGGTCATTTAGAGTAAGTTCAATTGTTTAACGCGCAACTGCATTCCTATTTTTTCGTCTTTTTTTTTTATTATTATTTAACACTGAAGAAAAACGTCACTTCAAACGCCGTGACTTCTGAATTTTACACTTGGCTTTCTAAAATCAATTTTGCATTACCAAAATACAGAACCAGCAAGATAAGCAACTCTTGCAAAAATGATATTGACTATCACTACAAACCAGGGGCCAACTATCAATGGCTATATAATAAAAAAAAAATAGTAGAAAGCATGGAAAATAAAATGTTTCCGGGATACAAGAGAGAGGATCACTCCGCTGACAGCAATTATATTTGCTAGCCTTTATTATAAATGACATGATTTTCGTCAATAAATAATAGTGTTGAATATAGAGACAGTAGTTGAAAACAGAATAGAAAAAACTTGTAGTGATTTGTAGTCATAAATATTCTGTACTTTACAGAAGGGAGCTCCCTGCATTACTTACAGAGTCACTTGACTGTATTTCTCCCTTGAATATACAAGCGGGAAAGCGTTTGAAATGCATACAAAACCAGTTACAGAGGCATTACATACAAGGGATGAGCCTACTTTATCCTGAAATCATAATCCTATCCAAAATATACGACGTCTATTTTTTTTCGATGATGAAAAAATCTACGCTTTCTAAAAAGAAATATCAAGTCTTGCGGATTCAGATTTCTTGTTATTTTGAAAGCTACTTATATATAATTTGTATGTTTACAAAGATAGTCTATTATTAGGACTCTGATTACCATCGGATATGTCATAATAAGTTCCAAATTATCACTTATTTAGTAGGATACCGCAAGGTAAAATTTACAATATATAAATCAAGTATGCAGAATTAATCGAACTCCTGGATTGACCATGCCCCTTCCCAAGTTTATGCAAAGACTAAAAGTTCTTGGCGAAAAATAGCAAAATAGATAAAGCATAACATACACGTTATTGAACTTGAGTAGATACCATAGCAAACATAACTTTGCTGGAATAATCATCAGTTTCCTGACTTTGCAGTACTTTTTTGGTATATATATATATATAACTACTGCTTTGCCATCATCAAGCTTAAGTGCAAGCGCTTATTTTATTTTTATTTTATTTTTGAAAGTAATAATTATTAAATTAAACTAAAATATTTTTTAAAATATGTTTGAACTACAGGAATAAATTATATGTTATGATTGATCACTCATTGACCCAGGAACTACCACGTTTCAGCCATTTCGCGAGAATAACGGTAATATCCCTCACAACAAAACCACCAATCATGGTATTGACAGTACTACTTGCTCTTGTAAGCTTCATTATTATCAAATCATGCTCTTTTTTCTTATCTTGTTGATAATGGTTTAACCATTTTTCTATTACAAATAATTCTAGTAAATATAAGGAGAATATTGAAAAGCAGCGTGATAGATTGCTTACCAAGCACATGGATTTTTATAAACAACTTTTGTAGCGATTCTATATAAGCTTTGAATTGATCCTCTCTAAAATAATAAACACGTCATTAAATAAACATATATTGGTTTTGATCCTTTTTTTTTTTTAGAACTTACGTCTTGGTTAAACTGAAGGCATTCATACGCTCAACTGACTTTGTAAATTTAGTACCCCAAGACATAAATGATTGCGTCTTTTTCGATCCACTACTATCCATTCGATTTATGGAAGGTAAATTGGAATCACGGTTATTTAAGGAACCAATTTGAGATGAACTAGCATGAGAACTATCCATACTCTCTCTCTTCAATTTTTTGGCTAAAATTGCCTGAAGTGTTTCAAGAGAAGATTCGAAATTCTCTAATAGTTTTATTGAGCTGGCCAAGTCGTCCAAATATGACCAACTCTCAAGTCTAGTGATATCATTAATAAGTGACTCGCAGGCAGTCACCTTGATATCCATAGATGATAAACGAATATTAGGTTGCTGCCTAAACAAACAAATATATATATATATTAATAATAATGATATTACTAAATCACTTCATAACCTACCATAGATTTTTGGGTATATAGAGTCTCTGAGTTATGTATGCACCCGCAACCATACTCTTCTCTAAGGATAACAGTAGCTTCAAAGGACTTGAATCAAACTCTGTTCCAGGTTGTATATTATTCGATACATTAGACAAATCCAAAGAAGTATCTTGCTGATCTATCATTTGTGTATGGCTATCGCCAATATAATCCATATCAGTATCTTGCTTTGATGAATCCTTCAAAAATAAATTAAATACTGCAGATGATTTATCTTTGCGACCTTGGCCATCCATGCTTGATCTGGATAATCGATTGGCAGCCTTTCTACGTATTGAGCCTAATCCTGCTGCAGGACGGGCGATGACAGGTCGAATAATAGTAGCAGTTGAGAATGGAGTAACACTTGAAGCTACAGTTGAAACAGAGGCTGTGTCGCTAAAGTCCTGAAAGTCTGATTCAGATTCAGGAATAGGAATAGGAAGTGTATTATTTCGACGCATAGGTACAGTACCATCGTCTTCTCTTTCGGATGGGCCTACAGCTTCTACTGCAGTCATTGAGGTAGATCGTTGAAATGATGGTATCTTTGGTAGACTACTTGTCCGTGCTCTAAATTTATTTTTTGTGTCGGGTATAGGCGTTTCATCTTTTCTTAATAGGGGTAAATTTAAAGTAGGCTGTTCCTTAGCAACCATGTTCTCAGATGATTCAATTGAGCTTGTGGTAGAGTTGAAAGAGCTAACAGAGCTTCTGATCGAATTATCCTGACTTTCATCCCTGTTTACCTTTACCTCTTCTTCCTCTTTTTCTTCTGTTTCTTCAGTATTCAATGTAGCTTGTTCAGAGTCCTTCATACTATGATTGGTTCTTGAGCTTAATCTGGGTGGAGATGGACGTGGTGTATACATCTCTTTTTGATGTTCACTGTAATCATTTGTTGAATTATTATTCTCATCACTTCGCTCTGGCTTCGCTTTATTAAAAGATGATTTTATAGGTGTGCTCTTTGAAGATTGTAAAGGGGGCATTGGGATAGGCGTAGCAGGTGGCGGTAGTGGTGGTGAGGTGGGTAACTTTGGTGTCTCCTTTTGCTGAATTGTTAAAAAACTATCAGAACGAATGGAAGGAGGTGAAGTATTGTTGGAAAGAGTGGCAGATGAACTAAACGAACTTTGTACTTTTGAAATATCGCGGTCACTTAATGAACTGTCGATGGATGAGGAAGATGTCATCCGTCTGATCATCGACGTATAGGACTGATGTGTAGGTGTTTTTGTGTGTGAACGAGAATTATGGTTACGTTTATTTGGTTTTGATAACCAAGCTTTCGATTCGTCATCAAGTGTAGATAAAGCAAATGAGTCTGAACCAAGTTTTGATGTAATTTTACTTAATAATCTTATACGCTCAGAGTATGAATCATGCTAAAACAAAGTGTAAATTCATTTAATA
>VCJA01004366.1:4291-25205 GCA_024139275.1 Backusella macrospora
CAAGGCTATACAGCTTATTTGTGTTCGAATTTAAACTCGTCTTCTCGATACATGTTATCTAGGGGATTATAACAGCTAGAGAAAATAGTGGATGTTTTATACTCATCAGCAAGGATAATAAGATAATTATTTGAGATCGCCTGGAAAGTTTTCTATACATAATGGATGAATATTAATTTAATATCGGAAATCATAATAAAGTATATACAATACTATCACTATGATTGATACCTTGATAGGTGCAGGTGAGTTGTCCTTTATTGTACTCTTAGTATTAGAGTCACTATATCCAATCATGGCCATTTGTTTATTAAGTATGAGAGGTATGTTTTTAATTTCTTTAATTTTTTCTTCTTTACTTTTTCTTTCTTTCTTCTTGTACAGGATTTTTAGGCAAGCGTAAGAGGTTCATCAGTTGTAGTTTTATTTATAAAAACATTTGAAATATAGCCAAGCTCAGCTTGTCTATTTGAATATATATAACCATGTCTCTTTCTATGGAAGAAAAAAATCCAAGGGTTTCGTTTTAGAATAATTACATAATACGGCGACGTACAGTTGCTGCGAGTTTTTAGTAAAATAAGAAACAAATCAGTGTTATTTGTTTTCATTGTTTTTGCCACCAAGGTGGTGACGTACAACTGTATGTACTTAATTTATAGACTTTATGAAGACATCAAAGCATACTGTGTGCTAACATAATAATTAACTTTATTTCAAAAAAAAATAATCAGACTACCACTTCAGAAACCTCTCAATCTGAATCCAATGATCTGTAGACGCACAAAAATAAAGAACAACAGACTTAAATGTTTTGAAGAATTTATTAAATCATTTTTCTACAGTCAAATCAATTAAATTATTCAATGAAGACTGGGAAATAAAGACTACACTTACAAACGACTAAATATGCATAAATTAAAGGATGATGAAGTTTCTCTTTCAAATAATAGCAATTTAAATACACAAAGACGATAATCTATATATTTCAAAGTGTTTTATTTAAGAAAAGGAGAGTTATATGCATTTTTTGGTTTTGTTGGGTAGTTTTGTGACTCTATTTCTAAGCCATCTAGAGGGCAAAGAAACCCTGTCACGGTATTGTGCCACCGTATTATTATGACTACTACAAGGTTGATAGTTTTTGTAGACAATTTATTTATTTTCTTTCTTCATATTTTTTTTCATAATACACACGTACAATAACTACATAGCATAGAGATATACATAGATAAAATAAAAACGCGTAATAAAATACAATTAAAAAATGGCAGCCACAGCAGAGAATTTCGAAATCTTTCGTAGAGTACAACCACATGAATACATTAAACGCTTTCTAGAACAAGATGTTCGACCTGATGGAAGAGTATTGGATCAATTTCGTAAAACAATGATTACCTCGGGTGCAATTACTACTGCTGATGCAAGTGCCATGATTCGTCTTGGTGGTACTACAGTTGTTTGTGGTATTAAAGCAGAAGTATGTGAACCAACCATTGATAGACCTGATAGAGGTTATTTGGGTAAGTGCTTTATTCTTGAACTAGTAAGAAAGAAAAGAGGAAACCAAAACAAAATAAAAATAAACACTCGGCATATACAAATTTAGTTCCAAATGTCGAATTATCACCTTTATGTTCTCCTCAATTTAAGCCAGGACCACCTGGAGAAAAAGCCCAAGTGGTATCTCAGTTTATTCATCAACTTTTTACAAAGTAATTAAAAAAAATAGAGAGAAAAAATATATATATTGGAATTTAAAAAGCATTCTTTTTCTACAAATATAGATCAAATATTGTTCCTTTAGAGAAA
Source organism: Backusella macrospora (assembly GCA_024139275.1). NCBI lineage: Eukaryota > Fungi > Mucoromycota > Mucoromycetes > Mucorales > Backusellaceae > Backusella > Backusella macrospora. The sequence continues at coordinate 6,104 of VCJA01004366.1, forward strand.
TTATGCATTAAAGAGGGTAAGGCAGTTTGGGTGTTACATGCTGACATTGTGTGCTTAAATTATGATGGAAATATATTGGATGCCAGTTTATTGGCATTAACTACTGCGTTAAAAAGCTGTAAGTATACATATATATATATATTATTTGTTTGCGAGAAGGAGGATCATTTTGATGTTATGCGTGAGAGAGAGAGAGAGAGAGAGAGAGAGAGAGAGAGAGAGAGAGATAAATATATCTTCACTGTTCTCCACTTTCGAGAAAAAAAGCGATGTATTAGAGAAATAGCATAAATTTATGCGCTTTATTTTCTGAGAAAGACAGAGAATATATATATTAAAAAAATTTGTGCTTCTATTATACCATTATATAGTAAAGTTACCAGCAGCTGAAATATCAGATACATTGGTAGTAGAAGCAGATCCCACACAACTTGAAGATGTCATTGAATTATCCAGATTACCTCTTTCATCCACCTTTTCAGTATTCAACAACCCAGATGTTATTTTATCAGATCCAAACGACGCTGAAGAAAAATTAGCAAATGAAACAGTCACAATTGTCATGGATACCGAAGGAAATTTATGTAAAGTCTACAAAAATGGTGGTTCTTCTATTGGAGTGGATGCAATGAGACTTTTATTCCAAAAAGCTAAACAAAGAACCACTGAATTGGATAATCTTATAAACCAATCTATTTAAATTACATTGCAATAAATAAACAAGCAGAAAACTATAACAACATCGTTTGATCTGGAAAAAAAAATGCTTGGTCTTGATAAGTACAAATTTGAGAATAAGAAAGAAAGAAATAAAAAAGACATGAATGAGAAACGAGTTTTATTATTACAGACCATAAATGTGTTATAAGACGATGTTTTAAAAGAAAAATAAGGAATTTAATTTCAATTGGATGGTAAAGAGTGGTAGAAGAGCTTTTTCGCTTATTAAAGCAAGGTGATGTTATCAATGCCTCAGTTAGTAAGAGATAAATCACGGTGATAATGATTGTTTAGCTCGTCTTTTAACCATTTTATTCTTCTTATTGCCCGTCCTTTATATTTGTATCTCTTACTTTCTTTTTATATTATTATTATCATCATCATTTAGTACTATCAAGTTTTAGCAATACAAGAAGAGAGTGGAGTAAGGGCGAAGTTTCAAAAAAAAAAAGATCCAACCAACAATCTGACTCCGAAATAAGGCCAAGTCTCAAACTTTTTTTTTTTTGTTCTACTGATAAATTAATATTAATAGTTGCCTTTTAGTGCTTTGTGTATATCTCTCCACTTTCGCTACACAAGGTTTCATAGAAAACTGTTGAAGGTCAAATAATCAACATCAGTCAAGACATTGGCACCAATCAAATTCCATATTGCAATGTCCTTTTTGCTATTGTCAATATTACACATATTCTCTTGTATTCTGATATTATAAATTGAAGTCGATTTTTCTTCTTTCCAATTAAATTCTGCTATTTTAGGAGTGAGCCCATCAAACTCTAGCGCGATATTTATACAGAGAAGAAAAGAATAGAGAGAAGAAGAAAAAACGCGTTTAATGAACAATTTAATATAGAATAATAGACTTTTAAAAGTATATGTCTTTTGTTACTTTCCGTCAATAACCTATCAAGGGTTAACATGGTGGGGATTGGTTGATCCCAAATCCCTTTGGAAGAGAATTAATCATTTAGAATCAATTTCGGACCCCCACACAAAACATATTAGTGCCTGTAATATATTATCATGCCATTTTCTTTTTCTTTACGAAAAAAAAAAATCTTGTTCATTTTTAAATGGAGCGTAGTTTACTAGTGATAGTCAAGTTGGGTAGCATATTAAAAATCAAAAGAATATATCCATTTTATAACTATATTCATCATTTTTTAAAAATGATAAAGATTATATATATAACATCTAAAAGAATACTTGATATTCTATTTTCTCTCTCTTTATATAGTGTTGTATAAAATCTCAAAAGGATTGAAATATATGCGCGATCGAAGCGTCAATTCTTGTATAATTTATTATTATTATTATTATATTGACATCCATCCCTTAATTACATTCATATTAAGTCAATTCTGATTTTTCTAAAGATACTTGAATAACCTCTTTCTCTTCATCAGAATAGCATATATACTCTATTTTTTTTAATTATTTCATACAAACTATATATTATGCATTTCTTCTTCAGATATGTAAAACCTGAGAAAAACCAAACTATGCTGATAACAAATATAAAAGCGATGGACATCCTTTAGATATCCTTATTTAATCCCAACAACAGCCTTGAATCTACTTTTGACCAACTATAATAATACGGCATTTTCCTTCTTGACATGCCCCTTGATTTTTGTTTTGGTGGGTTTTATAACGTGGTATTTCTATATACTCGGCATTTGAAGGGATATACATATCTGGAATAAACTCAGGTTATAAACAGAATTAATACAAACAATAATAAAATAAAAATAATAAGATATTAGCAATATTATTTAGTACAAGTCCTTTTCAGTGCTATCCGTATTCTTTTCCTTGGATTTTGTATCTAAAAAAGCAGTCGACTTAAATTTTGATAATAATGGTGAGGAGCCAGTTATACGAAAATAAAAATAAACTACGGCATAAGTCGTACACTTGATGGTTTTTTAATAATCTTAAAGTGGAGATGTTGAAAATTTATTTGAAGGCACAATAAAGCAGTATATGTTTATTTTTATTGTAATCTTTCTGTCGATAATTAAAACCCCCCCAATATTTGTGATATCTAAAGACCCCGTTTTGAGTGACCATGACGATGATGTGATCACGGGTTAGCATGTACCTGCAGTTGTGCATATTTCTTATTCTACATCTTTATTTATAAATAATTGTTATCTATTTCTTTCTAAAATAAATATGAAATTTTATTTACATTTTATATATAGATTACATCCATAATAGATATTTCTTTATGAGTGACTTATCCGATAAAAATCTCTCAAAAAATCAGTCACGTTATCCTTTATTTTTTTTTATTTTAGGAAAAAAATCCCTTTAAATAAATTTTATTTTATTGCTTATAATTATCATTTCTTTCTTTTTGTAAATAACTTTTGTTCCTTAATAAATTATACATACACAGACCAACATAGAGATAGACTTGAACATACTTAAACTTAGAAATCAAAAACAATAAAATGTCAAATAATGATGAAGGTACACCACTGTTGAAAAGACCTTCCACAGTAAAAGTCTTTCGTTATACAACTATTGCATCGATAGGAGGATTTGTATGCGGATACGACACAGGTTCTATATCCAGCATACTTGCACTACCTCTGTTTCAACATTATTTCTATAAAAATAAAAGTTCAGCATACTATGAAAGTATCCTACTAGCTTCATACTTGGTGACATCTATGATAGGTGCACTTTCCTCTGGTTATTTTTGCGGTAAATAGCTTCTTTTTTTTGTACATCTATAGAACAAAATATATGTTTAAACTTGAAAATTATAAGAAGTTTAATTTATTATAAACAAACAAACAAACAAACAAATCACATCAAATCACATTAATTATACATAAACACACACATATATATATATATATACATATACATATACATATACAAAAAGATCGTATTGGCAGAAAAATGTCAATTCTATTTGCGTCTATATTACTCTTGATTGGTGTTTTAAATGAAATTTTAGGGTTGAATGGAAATATGCTCATATTTGGACGGCTAATAGCCGGCCTAGGCACTGGATTGATGACCAATGCTATACCTCTTTATGTATCCGAGATAGCACCTGCAAATATTCGCGGTAAACTAATTAGTACATACTCACTATTACATTCTTTGGGTCAGATGATCGGTTATTTTGTGACATTTGCGAGCGCTTACTACTTTGGTGAAAACAATTGGTGTTGGCGAGCACCTTGGGCAATACAATTTATTATCGGTCTCATATTTTTATTTTCCGTATTGTTCTTGCCTTATTCGCCACGCTGGCTGATTTATCAGGGTAGAGAAAACGAGGGTCTCAGTGTATTGGGTTTGTTGTATGGTCTGTCAGAAGATCACAAATTGGTACAAAAGGAGTACCTTGAAATTGTGACTTTGATAGCAGCTGATAGCGTCGAGAGGAGCTATGTCGAGCTCTTTGAAGGTTTTAATCTCAGACGAACAAGCATTGCATTTTTTATCTCTATCGCGACTTCGTTTACTGGTAGCGTTGTGATTTGGTACTATGCTCCACAGATATTTATCAATGCTGGATTGGATAATGTAACGACTTCACTTGCATTATCCGGAGGTATTGGTTTTTTATCACTTGTAGCTACATTCATGACCTTGCAGTGGTTTATTGATCGATGGGGTAGACGTGCCCTTTTCTTTGTTGGATCCTTGATCTCAGGTTTATGTATGACTATAGTGGGCACTTTATTTTATTTATTTACAACTGTAGATGAGAATGGAAATATTGTGTCTGTGTCCAATACATATGCTCGAGATGGCATCGTTGCTTGCATCTTTATCTTTGCTATTTCATTTGCAGGGACATGGGGAGTAGCAAATTACGCTTACACGGCAGAAATATTTAGCACACGATGTCGCGCAAAAGGTTTATCACTCACCTATGCTATTAGCTGGGCGAGTAGTATTATTATAACATATTGTATACCCTATTGTTTTGCTTATTCAGTCTCTGGTGTCTATTTCTTTTTTGCTGGTTGTTCTCTTTTGACATTTATTGGTATCTGCTTTATACCTGAAACAAAAGGGAAAAGTTTAGAAGAGATCGATTTTATTTTTGAAAGTTTAAAATGAACTTTGTGTACAAATAATAATAATAAAAAGGTTTTTTTGTGATCTAATATATCGAGTTATACAAGGTATAAAGTTAGGTATTTACAAGAAAGTTGGTCAATATGGTAAATTGTTACCAAAATTGGTATTTGTCCTGAACTCAAGTGTAACGTCAGTCCAATTCATTCCTTTTTCTTTATTTTATTTTATTTTCTTTATTTATTTATTCTCTTATGGCTTACTGTTTATAGATCAGACTAAACTGATTTTCTCCAAAATCCAATATTTCACTTTAAATGTGTGTATCAGATATAGTTAAATGATATACAAATTTTTGTAATATGTAATCATAGTGACGATGTTGGTTAATTCAAGAATCAGATGTAAAAACATTAGTTAAGTATATTAGTTTAATGTAATTGATCCGATATATATATATGTATAAGAGAATCATGGTGTATATAGAATATCCAGAAACTATTTGTATATAAAAAAAAATTGAAAGATAAAAAAAAATAGACATGAACATCAAAATATGAGCGAACCATATTCTTTATTATGATCATGACTTTATTTAAAAGAACCCTATTTTTCGTACCTTTTCTTTAGAAAAGAAGAAATGGATTCAATGTAAATCTCAGTATTCTATTAATGCAACAACGAAGATTGTCAATTTTTATTTTTCACTTTTAAATACGGCGTGGTTTCAGGAATCCATTTTATTGGCAGGAAACTCTTTACTTTAATATAGTGTAACCATATGCCATTGAACAAAAAGTGAATATAAAAGTCTTATTTTTCTGATCCAACATCAAAAAATAAAATAAAATAACTAACATTATACGAGGTTAATAATAAAACAAATATCAAAGATGATGAATCCTTATGATTTCACCTGGATGTTTGGTTTGACCACTGCCGTAGCCTTCTTTGATGCTTATGCGTATGTAAACAATTGAAATTAGTTAATAGTACCTTTCCAATCAACCTTTTAACTAATATATATTCTTTTTCTTTTATAAAAAGTATTGGTGCCAATGATGTTGCTAATTCATTTGCTACTTCGGTTTCTTCTGGTTCATTGACACTTGCCCAGGCATGTTTCGTTGCTTGTTTCACTGAATTCCTTGGTGCACTTTTACTCGGTGCTAACACTGCCGATACAATTAAAGGTGGTATCTTATCTGTTTCGCGATTTGCCAATCAACCAGAAGTTTTGATGCTTTGTATGATGTGTGCTCTTATAGCTTCTTCTTCCTGGGTACTTTTTTCTACAAAACAAGGATGGCCAGTCTCCACAACCCATTCTATTGTGGGTGCTGTCATTGGTGTTGGTATCGCTGCTTTTGGAGGAAATTCAATCAATTGGGGTTGGTCTGGTGTTGGCCAGATCATTACATCTTGGTTCTTGTCTCCCGCTATCGCTGGTATTGTTGCTGCTATAATATATACTATTACAAAGTATGCTATCTTACGTCGCCGCGATAGTGTCAAGTGGGCTTTACGTCTCATTCCTGTTTACTTTTTCTTCACTGCTACTATCGAAGCATTCTACTTGATTTATAAGGGTGCACCAGGTACAAAAGCCAGCAAGCTTTCTACAGGTACTATTGTCGGTATCTCTTTTGGTATCGGTGGTATTCTCGCCTTGTTTGCTATCTTCTTCTTTTGTCCTTGGCTTAAGCGTCGTGTTGTCAATCGTGAAGAACTTAAATGGTATCATATTCCTGTCACTCCATTTTTATCTGCTCGTCCCATCAAACGTGAAGATCCTGAAATCAATGTAAATGAAAAAGAAACATCTAGTGCTGCTAGCGGATCTCTTCCTGAAAAAGAAGAGTCAGATCAAAAAGAAACCCAGGAAGATGTTAATGTGGAAACTGTTGAGAATCCTGGAGCAAAAGAACCAGCTTCATTGATCATGAGAGTAAAAGATAAAGTCGTTGGTTTGGCTCTTCATGGTATTAGAAAAGATGTTCGTAACTTGGATAATAAGGCAGTTAAATCTGTACATGATGCTGCTGAGATCTTTGATAGTGATGTTGAATATATGTTCTCATTCTTACAAGTCATCACTGCCTGTATGGCCTCGTTCGCTCACGGATCTAACGATGTATCCAATGCTGTTGGTCCTCTTTCTGCTGTTTATGAGATCTGGCAAACTGCTGGTATTGATGTTACCGGAAAGGTCCCTGTTCCTCTTTGGATTCTTGCATATGGTGGTATTGCTATTGATATCGGTCTTGCCACCTATGGCTACAAGATTATACGTGTTCTTGGAAATAACATTACTTTGTTCACACCTAGTCGTGGTTTCAGTGCTGAACTTGCTGCTGCTTTAACTGTATTGACTTGCTCTAAACTTGGTTTGCCTGTCTCAACTACACACTGTATAACAGGTGCTACTGCTGCTATTGGTCTTTGTAATGGTAAATTAAGTGCTGTAAACTGGAAAATGCTCGGTTGGTGTCTCTTCTCTTGGCTCTTGACTCTTCCTGTTGCTGGTCTTTTGGCAGGTCTTTTGTTCTCTTTTGCTGCATACGCCCCTGCTCTTATTAAATAAGTACTTTTCTTTATTCCTCTATTAATTTTAGCAGTATTTTAATATCACATTCATTTCTTACCTCTATTTATTACCATTTAAATTAACTTATGAAAATTAATAAAATTTTATAAAAATAAAATTCTTAATAAACTATATACATTTTTAAAAAGAAAGATTTTTTTAAATTTTACAACAATTAGAAATAATTTTTATAAATTAAGAAAAAAAAATCTCATTGAAGGTAATTTTATAGATAAATATATAAGGCTGATTAATACATATGAAGGGGAGACAAATTAAGGCTTGCGCTGCCATAAAAAAAACGCGTCACAAATGTATATAATAGCAATAGTAACTAAATACACTTAGTTATATACTGTGCTATTGGAATTTGCATTTTGTCTATGAGCAAGATAGGCTACTCCAAGTTCACCTTCACTAAAATAAAATTCATCTTCATAAACTGAATCTTCGTCATCATCAAACGAAATTGGATTATCTATAATAATAAAAGTAAATATTTCTGTTTAATCACAAAAAGGAGATAATATATATACCTTCGAGTAAACTTTCCAAATCAATTGTATTTTTAGGTGCATGATCTCGATAATGAAAACTATTTCGGTTAGAGTATTTATAGTCATTAATTTTTATATTAGTAGGGACAGAGGCTGTCTGCTCATCAGGGATTTCCGCGGTCTGAATTTCAGTACCTCTCTGTTGAGGTGTAATGCAATCTTGATATCGCAAAGTTGAGAATATACATTCAAATTCTGTGAGAAATAGACTGAATATACCAGAGTGTATAGCTAATGTTGCAGAAAAGACAATGACAATGTTGCGTAGTGTCATTTTATTCTGGCTGGAGTTTTGGATGACGCGAATTAAATGGGAACATAAGGTGCGTAATAAGGTATAATTCACTAACGGAAGTTGTGAAATTAGACGACTAAGGTAATTTATTCTCTCATCTTTTTCATTCAATTCTAGAAATAAATTAGATATAAGTAAGTTATATTATTCTTAGACTGATCTATACAAATATAATTTACTTAAACTTTGTAAGAAATGTTTTAGTAATGTTTCTGTTAGTACACTTTCTGGTAATTCACGAAGCCACATCTTCAGTAAACCAGCTATTGTATGTACATCGTGGTCTTCTTTATCGGCTATCAAATCTAAGTCTCCTTCTAATATTTTATAAAAGAATACATAAATACATAAATAGATAGGTATCCCATCACTTTCTAAACATTTATTTCTCTCACATTTTTAGTACAAAATGATTTTACCTTCATTAAATATTTTTCTTAACAAGCGTAACTTTAGAGCGCTTCCGCTCAGACGATAAATACCTTCTTCTATTAAACCACTCTTTTCTTCGATATACTCAATACATCGATAGACGATGGAAGGCAACTGGTAATTGTTGTATATTTGTGAAATGGATACAACAGTTTTCAATGAAATACTAAACACTTTTGCATAACCATTCGTTTCTTCTTCTTCGTTATATGGATAAATACCGTCGATTGAAAGTAACATATTTGTACAGGAGGGAGATGTTGATGGGAGTAGCTCGTTCTTACAATTGGTTCTCTTTTTCTCCCAGAATGTACGTCTCGTAGAACGAGATTTTTGTTTTTTAGCATCTCCGCTATCATCATCGTTATTACTACTATTATTATTACTTAGAGATGTAGCGTCAGGAGTACTTGGTACACTAGGGGGCTCTTTTATTGCACTTGAAGAGCGACGTCTTCCTCCAGGTCCATTAAAGTAGCTAAATATATATTCCATACTCGGTCTCTTTGGAACGGTGGCAATTTTTATACTTTCAGTAGAAGATGAAGGCTCCAAGTTGAAATTATCCAGCAATTTTGGTTCAGAAAGTATATATTTGTTACTATCGTTTATAAAGATAGCGTCTGTGTTTCTTAATGCATTGATCCATATTTCTCTTTCAAAGACCGAATCCGCAAAAAGTGTGTGTCGATACAGACGACTAGAGGCTAGCTTTCGTTGTTCCAGAATCACAAAACCATACCTTCTAGTTCCAGTCTCATAGTCTATAGAAGCATACTCGCTAATTTGAGAATTTGATAAATGAATCATTCCCAAAAAGGCTCCTTCTTTCTAAAAATAAAATTTCTTTTTGGTTAAAGATGTATTTCCATTGACGAATTGAATGAGTAGTATAATATATATATATATATATATAAAAGATAAACCTACACTCTCATAATATTTAAGAAATTCACGTTCTAATACAAAATATTTCCTTTTTCTGCCTCCAGAATTTTTTCTGTGTTTTCTAAGATAGCCTTGTACAAGATCAGGCTAGACACACTGATGATAAGCTTTCGTTTCACAAAAACATGATATGAGGAGAAAAGTTGTTGTACACTTACATTTATATCCACACTTTCAACAGATTCCGAACATAAAAATTTACATATACAAGACGAATCAATTAATCTTAAGCTAATTACATGCTGTAAATATTTTTCAATAGCTGTCTATAATAGAGGCGTTTTAAAGAAATAGACAAAAAAACTCCTCCCCCTAGTGTGGCATCTTTTTTTTTATTTTTATTTTTAGGATTAAACGTATATATGTACTTACTACTTGATCTTCCGCTTTGGAAAACGCACGAGATGAAAATACGGACGTGTCTGTTAATTTGTTTAGCTTGGATGCAATTACTGGGTTTCTTTTTAGCTTGTGAAATGAAAAATAATATTTGTATTAAAATTAATATATACGTATCCCCTAAAAACGTCATATCCAAAAATAAGCCTACATTAACATCCAAATGATCAAAATCAGATAATTGTTTTTCTACAGTCCAAAGAGGATAGTCACGTTCACCTCTTACTTGACGGCATATTGTAATTGAAAAAGTAGGAGATATTCTCGATTTATGTACTGGTTGGGTAAGGTTAATAGAAATATTAGCGAAATTGTTAAGAATCTTCATTCGTTCAACCGCACTATCCAAAGGGTTATCACCATTGCCTGAATTATTTTGCGCAAGCGAATCGTAGCGAGGAGTGCGCACCTTCATTGGGGTAGAAGGCTCAGAGAGACTCTTTCTGTGGACCTTTTCAGGGACATCTGAATTTCTAACATATGCATCAATCAAACTGAAATTTTCAGAATCTCGATCTGTGTCCAAATCTATTGACGGTCGACTTATTGTGCCATCTAAATGTTGTTGTTTCTGTGACTGTTGTTCTTCCTTGCTGCTGTTTTGGTGGTTAAATTTCTTTGAGCTGGTACCTCGTTTAGGCGATATGATGCTATCTGATTTATAAGTCATTCTTGATAGATCCAATGATGTAATAGCAGTAGGTGAATGAAATGTCGAAGGTGTATGATGATGTGCAGGGTGATGGGGAGAAATGAGATAATCACGAGTCAATATGTCTGTTTCTTGAGCTGAACGTAAATGAAGCGGCGAGTGATTTGACATCGTTAATTTTAAAGCTGGGGGTCGTTTCGGTAGACTAACAGTTGGTTGCAGTGTATTTTCAGTAAGGGGAGAAGTACCTCCATTCACACGATAAGGAGATCTTGGTGGTGGTACAGGACTCATGTTTGGACTAACAGAATGCTCGAGTGAATTGGCTTGTGACAGGAGGTCCTTTACCTGCTGCATTGTATCCGAATAAGGAGGGGTTTCTGTACTACTAATTGAATATCCTTCCAATTTCCTGTTTTTTTTAACAAGTGCTTCATTTTCATTTGAGACTTGAACTACTAGTTTTAGCAAGTTTTGAATATAATAGCGCTGTTTCTCAATGATCTTCCAGTAATGGTCGCTTCGTTGTCGACATTCCTCCATGGTTTGGTTCTCGCTAGAAATTTTTATTGTCATGAGTTCAGCCTGTAACTATGGAAACCAATTGAAAATATCAAATCAAATTTTATTAAAATGATATAAAAGTAGCCAATTGGAAAAATATAGAAAGGTCAATCTGAAATAAAAGAAAGAAGAAGAAAAATATCTTTTCTGTCAATGACGAGTTTGTGTAAATAAACACAATAATAATAACCCCGCTAAAGGTGGGACATAAACGACTGCAGTCTGTAAATAAAATAACACTTATTTTCACCCACAAAAAAAAAAAACGAAAGAAAGCGGAAAGTGTGAAATCAAATCAAAAATTAAGTTTTCAGCACACTACATTATTCTCAGAGTAAAAACAAAAAAAAAGGAAAAGGAAAGAAAGGGCATAAAAATAATATTAGCTAAGTTTATGTCAACCAAGTAATCTGAAAAACAATAATGAAACCCTTTTGAATTGTTAAGAATCGGTTCACAAAATACAAAAGTTGTCATATTAAAGCATGTATATGAAATCAGATATGTGATAGTACGGGTTCTAGCAACAATAAAGTAAATAAATGTATGAAATACAAATAAATGGGATTCTTATAACCTTGTTGTTTATTAAGGAGAAAGAGAGAGAGCCCATTGTCAAAAGTAAGAAAATAATTATAAAGGGAGTTTGAATGATATAAGTTACACAGTAATAGCAGTAATAGCAACATCGATATGGTTCATACCACAAGATAGTTTATCTCAGTAATAAAATTAAAAAAAGGATTTTGCTATGTTATTAGTGCTTTTCGGATAAAAGGAACAGTAATATACTAATACTCATGGTTTTAAGTAGATCAACATACGTAAGGTTTATATTTCGATATTATTCATCAAGACTATGCTACTTACACTCTAGGAAATGCAGCGGGATTTGAGACTATGGACCAATAGGCCTTCTCAATTTCAAAAAAAATCTGTCGCAATCCTGCCGCATTTCCTAGAGTGTTGATAAACATTCCACTATAGCGATCATGCTTCATATTGACTATTAAAGAAACACGATTGATATAGCAGTAGCATAAACTCGTATGATATTCAAATTATAACTATTCATAGAAAGAAAGGATAATGGTAAATTTGATCCGTGCCTAAAATAATATCCATTTATTTATGAATGCCACTGAAACAAAATTATTGATGTTTTGAAATTCAATATGTCAAACTAAAATAACGGATATAGCTCTCTATGGTTTATCCAAAAAATATAATGATTTCTCTATTAAAACATGGTCTTTATTTTGTGAAAATATATAAGCTATTGATACTATTGATAGATCATAATAGTACTATTTGAGAGTATAATGGTCATGTGTAGATCATTGCATAAAGAGGTGTTCTATATATCATAGCTCATATGGGGTCATGTGATGTATATTATTTCTTTTTCTTAAGATGTACCTGCTGTTCACTTCTTGGTCGCTTTGCATATCGACATCAGTTCAGTCCGGATATTATTATTATCATTTTCAGACCTGGCAAGTATGTATCAAAATTACCTTTTTGAGCTCAAAGACAAGGGAGCTATTTTACATGTTTCAGAACATCTTCAGTAATAAAAATAGTGAGAGATGATTTAAAGCTACACAAAATGGTGTACATTTTAATTGGCCAGTAAAAACTCCACAATGCTCAGATTTTCCTTTGAAACGAATATTTGAAAATGTTTAGTCTGATATGTTGCTTGTAGCTTTTATTATTAAAGGATATTGACAAGGATCACAGATATACACACTACTTTAGAGTAGACTAGTATCATATTTTTGTATACAAGTTATAATACGCTAGTCGATATATGAACGATAACTACTACGCTTGCGATACTAAGTTTCAATCTATTACATTTTGTTACATTGTATTTTATTATGTTAATTGACTATTAACCGTGGTTCATATCTTCTGAATATATCGATGCAATAAGATTATTTCTTTAATTTTTCTACATTGAATTTGATCGAATTCCAGATAGCTGAAAAACTTGATGTAGTTCGTCACTTATATCTGAACGCCATTTTTGTTTTGTTTCTATTTAGTTCGATAATTCCTTATAATTCACTCTAGAAAACACCGTCAATATAGCTGACAGTAGTTTAAAAAGGTAATATCTTGAATTTTTTTTTTGTTCTATAATTTATTGGCTTACAATTCTTTAATTAAGGCGGTTGTCTTTATTATTAACTGGTATATATAAGTTCGTTATCTAAAATACTACTTTGCTAGTTTTTAGACATCGCCGAAGACATCTATTATAAACTCATTATCATACCAATATAGTCTAGTTTTTAGAACAACTCTCTGTTTGTGGTATTTTTATTTTTTTTGTACACATTAATTGTAAAGAAATATGTGGATGTCCATTCATTGTATATATATAATACTACATATAATTATTATTGCATTGTATATCATCCGTTTGAATTCACGACTCTTATCTGAAAGTGGCTAGAGATATTGTTTCATGGTATTCCATGCTTATATCATTTAAGGTTATTTGATTCTGGCCCAGGTTTTTTGAATGTCTAATTTTACTAGACAAGTAGTTAATAAATGAGTATATTGAATTTATTTTCAAGATATATTTATATATATGTATATAGTTAGTAGACGGTACCAATATATTCCAGAATGTATATCTTAAGTGTTTACTACATACTTGGTAATTCGACCCGAAGAGGGATTCAAACAGAGTCACGTAATAAGCTAGTTGTCAGTTGTTTTAAGCCATCATTTCAACTATTATATATTTATGGCTGCTGGATATATATATTTTATTATCGCTACATAAAAAAGAAAGATCGAGAAAAGTCACTTTACAACTTAATTGACAAAGCATAGTATACGAGTTGATTAAAAAAAAATTGAGTTTTACCATGCTGCTTTTTCTCTAATGTATACAAAGCTTGAAACTATTATAAAGCAAAAAGCAACCATTAAAGTTCTTGCCAACAAACACTTTTCTATCCTATTTGTTTACTATTCTTATACATTTTTACTCTTTTCTCATATCCAATCTGTATTTTTTTTATGTTCTGCCACCAAAAAAGTTAAAAACGCCACTTTATCACCATTGATTTTAATACATTTATTATTATTTTAAATAAATTCAAGCTTATAATCAATGATAATTTATCTATATTACAATTTCCATTATTCTTCTATTCACATTGATCTATGAGCCACGACAGATAACTTCTCCACCAACATTCTTCTCAATAGCCTCTTGAAGTTCCAAAACACCTTTATTTGTGTTGACAATGGCAATTTCTCCAGGCTGTAAAGGCTTGATGAATTGAGATCTTCTTCCACTAGAGAGGTTCTTGAGCTCGTTAACGGTAAAGTGAACCTTCTTGGAAGGCTTGCTAACAAGTAATAACTGGGAAAGAGCTGGGTTGTTTTCTTTGTATTTCAAGTTTAACCAAAGTCGTCTGGTGGCTACATTCTCGTTTGTGGTGGCTGTAAATACTTTGTCAGGGCCGATGTGATTTCCACGAGTCACAGATGTCAAAAAGCCTTCCTTGTAGAGAATGTTGGAAATAGCCAAGTTCATTTTTGTTTCGGGTATAGCAACTGTCTGAAGTCTAGCGCGGAACCCGTTTTGAATACGGGCGCAGAGATCATGAATTCTAGGCATGTCTTTAAAAGTGAAAACCAGTTAAATCTAGACAAAGGGAGGGGGGGCTGTTGACACTTTTTTTTATTTTTCCACGAAAAAATTGGCCAATCATGTTCTAGAATGACGTGCGAGGCAAAAGCCACCAGGTCAACCACCTAGGCTCCGCTTCAATTTTGCTCCAAGCTGCTTGTCATAAAATATGGTTTTTTTGAAGCTGATTTTCGTTTTGTGCTGATATCTTTTAAACGCTTCTTATTATCTCAAAATTAAATATGAACTGGATTACTTAGGTATTCTCTTCTTAATTATGTGGCTTTTATTTAAAACTCGAATTCTACTTCAAATGCTTTTATAATTTAGAAGTATTTCGACTCATGACGACTAGTTGCGTTCAAAAGTCATTTGATATAAGTACTTTAAGATGCAATAAAACAAAAGACGGGTGAAAAACTGAATCATAATATGCATCGAGTGAGTTGAAAATATAAAAAAAGGTGCGTAAAACGATTTATAAACCACTACCATAAATAAAGTGGAACACAAAATCGTAATATTATAATCTCTTCCCATAGAGAAATTCTATTTTGAGGAAGTAAAAACAGAGTCTGAATTGTTTTGGTTATAACATGTGGAAGAGCTAAACGAAGTTTTTGTTGTATATATTCTTCAAATATCACTACTTTTAAAATCCAACACTTTACCGCGATTGTAGAATTACCGCATAGCATGGCCCATCCTTCTAAAATTGAGTGGCTAAAAACAACCAATCATAATAGTAGCACATGCACTTGTATTTCCATCCGATAAAGGTATCCCTACTCCCGGATGAGTTCATTCCACTTGACTCAAAATTCATTCCGGATACAGGACAATATTTGAATATACAGAACCCGCACTTGAGTAGTCGCATGGGATCTTAATTGTACTTTTCATCTAAAATTCGAACTAGAAATATAAATGCCTTTCTAAAGAACAAAATATATGATCACGAATAAAATAATATTATACGTTATAAATGGTAAGAGTAGTATTATTGATTTTTATTCTAGAGGATATGAATTTTACCTAGCTATTGTATAAGAAGAGGGGTCGTTTACACACTCAAAAATGTGTATTAGATCACTTGTTTTGTCTTACCCTTTGTCATACATGGCTTTCCAAACACTTATCTATTTTTAAAACACCCGATATTCCCCACCATCTTATTTCGAGTATATATACTCCAAAGTCAAACTTAAAACACAAGATCTAAAATTGATTAAAAATCGATCTGTAATATATATATACCATGGTCTTTATATCCAAGCTATCAGCTCACACTTTATTTTCTGCAAGCGTTTTACTCTTGACCAGTCTTTCTCCAGTTTCAAGTACTTCAGACAGTGATGGATTGCTTACATTGACCGAAACTTATTTAGAGCCGAAAAATATTGGATTTGTAGCTCCCATGGGTGGATCATCTCACATTACTTGGGTTCTTACTATCCTTGATGAACTCGCTGAACGAGGACATAACGTTACATATTTAACAAAAGTAAGTATTCAAATATCTTCTTAATTTATAGCTGTCCATACGCAAATTTATCTTTTATTCATCGTAAAAAAAAAAAAAATAAAAAAAAAGGATGGTAGTATGCGATTTGGAAAACCATATCCTCGGATCAACTCTGTTTCTTTTGGTCCTGAACCTGCTCTTGACACCGAACAAACTTTTGATTCCATCGAGGAAGTAAAAAATCCTATTCCTGTACTTAACAAGTTATTAACATCAATGATGGCTACTTGGGAAATAGGTAAATGTTTACTATTTGTGTTATGAAGTGTATATGTATTTACAGCTGTATGTATTGTCGATATAGATTTTTATGCTCTCACTGATTTTTTTAAAGCAAATAGTTTTAATGTGGTCATTTGTGATAACATGGTTGATGTGTGTAACCAAGCTGCAATTGCAGCCAAAATCCCATTTATTGTAACCGCAACTGCTGAGTCAACATCTGGTAAGGAGAGCCATTATTATTATTGCAGTTAAATATATAAGTCTTTTTCTAAAATAAAATAAAAACTATAGATTCAGCTGCTCCTTATATAAATAATCATGGTGCCTTGATAGAAGAATATACTACAGAGTTCTTGAGTTTCTCTCAACGCTTTCATGACAAGTTCGTGTTACCCTTAAAATTAATTTGGTATCTTTATGATGGTGTGGCAGATATAGCCAAAAGAAAAAAAGCCATTGGTGTTGAAAGCCCAATGATGCCCACTTGGGCATGGAAGAATTCTCTCAAAATAGTTAACAATTACTTTGGAATGACTCCAGCCAGGCCATTAGGTCCTCTTGTAGAGTTTGTAGGTCCTATTATACCGAAAAAATATGCTCCGTTGAATACAGAGTTGGAAGTTTTTTTAGAAAATCATAAGCGTATTGCATATGTCGCATTTGGACAGCATTCAAAACCCTCTCCTAAAACCGTTACTTTAATTCTTACTGCTCTATTGGAAGTATATGAAGCTGGTGATCTTGATGGTATTATTTGGGCTGGTACTGTGGCAGCGGATAAGATGGTAAAAGAAGTCACGACAACTTCAAGTGGAATATATAAAGTAGAGAACTTGGTTGGAAACACTTTCAACGACATTCGTTTTGTTAAATGGGCACCCCAAGTGGCAGTATTATCTCATCCTTCTACTCGGGTTTTTGTATCTCACGGTGGTCTTGGATCATGCATAGAAGCTATCTATGCAGGTGTTAGAACTGTTTTCTTCCCTATATTTGGAGATCAAATGGGAAATGCTATGATGCTTAAGAGAGCACATATTGGAGATGTATTGAGGACAACTACAACTATCCCAGAGGCCATTAAAAAAATAAAATATGTTGTGGTGGATGAAGGTGGCGAAGTGCAGAAAAACTTAAAACGCATGCAGGCTATTGCACAAATTAAATCTAGATCTGGAGCAAAATTGGGAGCGGATTTAGTAGAAGAAGTGGCTTTTTCCAGCGTAGGAGAAAAGATTCCACACAGATATGAAGTCTCTCGTAATATGTCATTTATCAAAGCACACAATATCGACATTTATACAGCTTTCGCGCTAATAGTTTTAGGAATTATGTCAACTTTGGGTTATGTTTCATACAAGTCTGTCAGAAAAGTTATATCAATTGCGAAATCACAACAAAAGAAGAAGGCTCAATAATATATACAAAAATTCACTTTTGTAATGATTATATATAATAAAGTCATATGTTAAAAAATCATTTTGAGTCTTTTCTTTTCTTTAAAAAAAACCTGGATATAAATCAAAAACTACTTTCTTGATCTATAATCTCAAATATCGCCACAATCCTACTGAATTTATCAGAGTGATATGTTTTTTAGAAAGATTCCACTAACAGATTTATTTTAGCATATATTTCTGCTATCCATGAAATTTTTAGTGATCAGGTATTATTATTATTATTATGCCATTGGTATATAAAACGTGCTTTGAACGCTAAAATCAAGAATAATGTTTTGTTCTTATTTATAGTGAATTAGACTAATTTAATTGTAGTTGTAAATCCAAGATGATACCCCTGTTGTATCTACCGATACATCAGTATTTTAATAATAAATAAAAACCCAAAGCTTAACGATATTAAATTATAGAATTTTATTAAGGTAAATATAAAGTAATAAAGGACTAGAGAGAAAAACCATAAATATGAAGACTTTTGACCTATTTATAACAAGTGTGCCAATAGTGTGTTCTGTGTTATTATAAAAGAACCATTTGAACCTTTCCGCTATTTGTCATCCCTTTTCCTATAAACTATCTGAAGATTGTATTTAAGCTTTCACTTATGTTATGCTATTTCAATCATTATGGAATATTGTGTCAGTTAGGCCTGTTCAGCTGTCAATTACTCGTCCTCGTGTGAGGCTTTCGGATTAAATATACCATTGTATATTTAATATAATCACCCACAATACAAGGACTTATAATCAACTATAATCTGTGAAGAACATACTGTGAACAGTTATTAAATCAATAAAGCAATATACATGTATTTATTAACCTTATTACCGTAAATGTTAAAATAAGTTATTTATGTATTTACGGTGTTTGAATCAACTCATCATTTCTATATATGTTTGTCTATATAGCAGTCCATTCCATCAATTTAACTATAGGCTCTTGATGTCCTTACAGCAATTCTCAATAATATTAATATGATGTATTATCTAACAATCTGTCCCATGTTTTATATAAGTTAGCT
>VCJA01004366.1:25215-44834 GCA_024139275.1 Backusella macrospora
ATCTATTAGTATTATGGGTAATTTCCATTCTTTTGTTATATATATGTTTTCCCTTTCTTATTTTAAATATTAAATAAATAAATGTATAAATGTATAAATGTATAGATATAAATATAAGAATGATTGAATATATATATATATATATAAATGCCTGTGTGTGCATATGTATGAGTATATATATATAGAAAGAGATATTTATCTTTTCTATATATTTATATGAATGGTATTTTTCTCTGTGTACGTTCAAGTAGTTTATTATTTCTGATCAAATTCTCTTAGTTTGTTGAAATTTAGGTTATTTTATTATAGGTTCATTATTGTTATTCTATTATTTGCACTTTTATTTTATAAATGTTTCACCCTTTATACCTCAAATATAATAATCCCTGGAGTTGAAGTGTTATAATCTAATAAAATAGCAGTTTTGGATATTATGATATATTTGATGGTATTTTCGCGTTTTTACTATTAAAATTTTGAATATAAAGAACTGGTAGGCTACTTTAATTGTGATAATGGCTATTAATATAGTCCTATAAATATAGCTTTCCACACAAGCAATTTGATTAAAGATTATCATAAATAGCTGAAGTCACATTATATTGCTATATCAATATCTGTACGAAATGACCACTGTAGTTATCTATTAGTGAAGAAGGTAACCATTACTTATCAATTACATTTTTATAAAGTTTATAAAGAACTCCAAGACTCTTTAGAATATGAAAAAATAAAAATATTTACTTATTGTCAATTGAAGATGCTAAAAAAAAAAAAGGAGTGGTGTTTGATGTTAAAATAAGTTATATATTATATTCAATCATATTTCATATCGGATACTAATACTACTCTAGAGGTATAAATGTTTATCAGTTAATCCCATTAAAATCAACGTTTACTAAGAATTTTTATTAAACTATCACAACTATCTTGTCAATTGCAGTTGTCCAGTCGATTAACTCCTCTATAAGTATGTGTTTTAGTAAGTAGAGCCACTAAACTATCGTATGCTATTCACGAGTATTTTGGTTCTTTGGCTGGTTCAAGTGAGTCTAGTAGAGCTTGTCGACTCATACAGACAACAAACAGATGTAACACCTTCAGTCTATACTGCTCTCAGCAGTATACCAATAAGATAAATATAATGCAATCTATTAAAGTTAAATATTCCTTTCTTTTTCCTTTAATATTTTTATACTTTTTTATTATTATTACTATTGCAATATATACTAACCAAAAATAAAATAAAATAAGTTTAACAATATTTTATGATTTTGAGCTCTTGATACATTAAGTATGAAGGCGTTATAGGAAGACTTCTTTTAGTTTCTTATCGAAGTCTTCCAAAAAATCAGGACACTGGGCTCTTATAAGTTACTGCGTTTGGTTTAATACAAGCTTGTATTTTGAGATATTTATCTGAGACGTAGCGACAATTTTGTATTTTTAATAGGATCGGTTTAGTAATGCACATTGCCATAGAATGAGATAGCGATAGAAACAATGTATTCTCTTGCTGGCTCATAATTACTAATGTACGCTTATAAGTTTTTAACTAAAGTTACTTATATTAGGGAGACCATTCTTTACTTAGCTAATAATATCATTCTACAAAATGCGGCAGAGTTTTTTTTTGAAATCGACAAAACCTATTGGTATACAATATCAAATCTTACTCATTTTCTAGAGTGTATTGCCAGGTTTTCTTTCCTCTTCAACATTACACTGGAGAAAAAAAAAAAGGCATTTCTTTAAAATTTACTAAAACAAATAGGTTTAAATGCATAAAAAAGCACTATTGGAATAAAACATTCTATTTTCCACGCAAATATATTGGGTGAGTGTGTAATACATCTTCGGTTCCTCAAGAGCTCGATTTCACAAAAATAGTCACTTTGGTGAAAAAAATTACCAAAAAACAAGTTGTTTTTGGAGTTTTAGTCGTACATATTGCTGCGGTATTCTGAGTTTTACAAATCTCGTGGCGCAGTACAGAAGTATTTTCACGGAAAATGTCAATATAAAATCTAGGGAATATTAGATTATTATGCTGATACATTCAATTCATCAAAGTGGTGTACACTGAGAAGAAACAAGTACATGTTTGGCATAGAAGAATAGTGCATGGTTTTGATAAAAAGTCTTGCCAGCCAATCAAATGGTAGTAACCTTAACTGGAACACTTTGAAATGATTAAAGCCACGTATATAAAACGCCAATTTTAAACTCTTTTAAAAATAAAAAAATGTTTCTTAAAAGCAAGCTATCATTACATACTTTATTTTCAGCAAGTATTCTCTTCTTGTCCAGATTCTCACTTGCGACTTCAACATCTAATGTCGATGACTTGCTTTCACTTACTGAAACCTACTTTGAGCCTAAAAACATTGGCTTCGTTTGTGTCATAGGAGGGTCCTCTCATACAACATGGGTTCTCACCATTCTTGACGAACTTGCTGATCGCGGGCACAATGTCACCTTTTTAACAAAAGTAAAAAAAAATAAAAGAAAAAAGCTTATTTAAAATTTTATTATTACGAAATTAGTAATGCTTTTCTTTATTTTTATTTGTTAAACAATAAAAAAGGATTATAGCGTTCGATTCGGTAAGCCATATTCAAAAGTACATACTGTTTCATTTGGATCAGAGCCCGCGTATGATCAAGACGAAATCGGGGATTCTATCGAAGAAAGAAGCGATACTACATCATTGTTTGCTGACGTTGTGAAATCAGCAACATCTAACTGGGAAAAAGGTAATGTAGTAGTACTATGAATGATATGTTGACTTGGTGTTAATTTGCTACTTTTGCTCATAGATTATTTTACTCTCATTGAATATTTTAAAACAAATAAGATTGACACAGTTATTTGCGACTCTTTCTTGGATATGTGCAAACATGCTGCAATGGCTGCAGATATTCCGTTTATTATTACATGTACACTAGGATTGACTTCAGGTATTATTTATTTCATATCTTATACTTTACTGTCTCAGGTGATTAATTGTAAAATTAATAGACACTTCTGCGCCTTATATCAACAATAACGGTGTTATGATGGATGACTTTACTACCGAATTTGTGAGTCTCTCTAAGCGCTTTTACGATAGATTTATTTTTCCTGCAAAGATTATGTGGAGCTTCTATAAGTCTTCCAAAGATTTATCTAAAAGAAAGAAAGCGCTTGGTATAACAGGGATATTTGTACCCGCCGAGGATGCACCTAATTCTATCAAACTTATTAATAACTACTTTGGAATGACTCCTGCAAGACCTTTAGGTCCTCTTGTAGAACAGGTTGGCCCTATCATTCCAAGAAAGTATGAACCTTTAAATGTAGAACTCCAGAGCTATTTAGATAATCATAATCGTGTCGCTTATGTTTCATTTGGTCAACATACAAGGCCATCTTCTAAAACTATCAAGCTTATTCTTACAGCTCTCTTTGAGGTTTATGAGACTGGTGATATTGATGGTATAATTTGGGCTGGAACTGTATCCCAACAATTGTCTCAAGACCTTGTAACCTCTTCCGGTAAAGTATATTCTGCAGCTGATTTATTGGAAAACAAGTACTCAGAAGTTCAATTTCTTCAATGGGCACCTCAGTTGGCTATTTTATCTCATCCTTCTACTCGCGTTTTTGTCTCTCATGGCGGATTTGGGTCCTGTATTGAGTCCATCTATTCTGGAGTAAGAATGGTATTCTTCCCTGTATACGGAGATCAACCCGGAAATGCCTTGATGGTTGAAAGAGCTAAGATTGGTGCTGTATTGAAATCGAACATGGCTATTCCAGAAGCAGCAGAAATCATCAAAAGAATTGTTGTGGATGAGAATGGCGACGTTGAAAAAAACTTGAAGCGTATGCAAGCTATAACACAAATCAGATCCAGAACTGGTGCAAAGATCGGTGCAGATGTTGTCGAAGAAGTAGTATTTTCACATGTCGATGGTAAAGTTCCTCACCGATATGAAGCTTCTCGAAATATGTCCTTCATTAAAGCGCACAATATCGATCTCTATGCCATTATGGCAGTAATAGTCTCTGGCGTATTGTTTTTCTTTGGATTTATCTTGCATTTGACTTTCAAAGTTGTTCAATCAGTTTCGAAATCTAAAGAAAAGGCCAAAACCCAATAAATATAAAATATCAAAGAGTACATCAAATACAAAAAAATCTTAATAAAGCGAATACAGAAATAGTTTTTATTTATTTATTAATGTAAGAGCGAGAGCCAATTAATATCGTATCACGTTCAAAAGTCATTTTAATTTATAGCACATCCTAAATATAGCGGCTCTTACATGTAATAAAGAGCTTGTATTTATTATTCTTTTTACTTTTGAGCTTTTATTATTATAATTATTAGCTAAAGCTCTTACTAGAACCCACACATCGAATAAAATCTAAACCAAGAAGGGACCATGAAAGAGAACAGACAAAAGTTGCATGATTACTGGTGTCAAGCCACTAAAATCATTATAGTGTGACTATTATATTGTGACCACTCATCACATCCTCTTTTTTTCTCTTAACTTGATATAAAGATATCAACTACCTTTTATAATTATTCTAAAATAAAAATAAAAAATTATGGAAGACGACGGTATCCTCTTAAATATCACTACTTCAAGCAGTGCTCCTAAACCCAAACAAAAGCCAAAGCAAAATAAATCCAACAGCAAGAATGATACCACAGTAAAGGCTTCACTACTCAAGGAACCAAGCGTTCCTGCAACAAGCGAAGAAAAAGAAGGAGGAGAGGCAACAACCAATGGTCTTGCTCCTGGTACTAAAGTTCTTCATGGTAAAGCACAAATCTCATCGTCTCTTTTTTCATCTAATCCCCTAATCCCTGCAATTTATGCCAAAAAGCGAATCAATCATAGCGATGAGGCAAGTAATGCCGCTCTTGCTGGATCGAACACTTTCCTCGATCTCGGTATTGATTCTGATCTGTCTGATCTTCTCGTGAACAAAATGAATGTTACAGCACCTACCAATGTTCAAGCAAAGGCAATTCCTATTTTATTAGGTCCAAGCGGAAAAACCAAAAAACCTGATGTTGATGTTGTCGTACAAGCACAGACAGGTTCTGGAAAGACCTTGACATACCTTTTACCTATTGTAAACCGTCTACTTGCAGCATCAACATCCAAGAAAACCGAAAAGAATGCATTTGGAGATCGTATGATCGGAACAGTCGCTATTATTTTAACCCCTACCCGTGAATTAGCTCAACAAGTACTCAGCGTATTAACTCAGCTTGTTAATCTCCCTCGACCTAAAGACGAAAATACTCGAAGATCACATTGGATCGTACCTGGTATTGTTATTGGTGGAGATTCAAAAGCGAAAGAGAAGGCCCGTTTAAGAAAAGGTGTGAATGTTTTATTAAGCACCCCAGGTCGTTTATTGGATCATTTAGAAAATACAAAAAGCTTCGATATCCAGAATTTAAAATGGCTAGTTTTAGATGAAGCAGATCGACTTTTGGATTTGGGTTTCGAGGAGACTTTGAAGAAGATCATGACAATTATTGATGAGCGTACACAATATGGAGGCTCTGCAAAATACAGAAGCATCATGGCCGAAAATACTTGCTGGCCAAAGAAGCGACAGACAGTTCTATGTTCGGCAACTCTTAGAGACGATGTTAAAGAACTTGCAGGATGGTCGCTTGTCAATCCAACCTTTGTTAGTGGAACTGAGGCAAGACGTGATGCATCTAGTATTTTAAAGACAGATCAGCACGACGAGGAGATGAAATTTTCGACACCAAATCAGCTTAAACAGTCATACACTATCGTACCTGCCAAATTGAGATTGATCACTTTACTAGCTTTGATTCGATCGTGTTTTTACGAAAAGCGTCAAAAGAAACGCTTGAACAGCAAAGTAATTGTTTTTTTTTCTTGCTGTGATTCTGTTGACTTTCACTATAACTTATTCGCTAATGCTGGAAAACCAATTTTGGATGAAGAGAGTGATATAGATGATGATGACGATGACGAGGAAACTAAAATAATGAAGGCTACATTAAAAAAAATTGCTGGAAAAGAGGAATCAAAGAAGATTCATAAAAGCGTGACCGGTAAAAATAAGAATGGTAAAAAGCAAGGATCGGAAAATGGCCAAAAAAAAGAACCAGAGGAAGTGAGCCAAATCAGCACCTTACTTAACGACAAGTCTGTTTTCCGTCTTCACGGTGATTTGAATCAGCAAATACGTACAAAGACCTTTTCAGAGTTTAGTCAAGCCAGCTCAGGTGTTTTATTCTGTACTGATGTCGCTGCTCGTGGATTAGATTTGCCCAACGTAGATCGTATTATTCAATATGATGTTCCTACAGATTTGAAGGATTATGTTCATCGTGTTGGTCGTACTGCTCGTCTCGGTAAAGCTGGTGAAGCTACCTTATTCTTATTACCCAGTGAAATGGAATACGTTGACATTTTGAAAGCACAGGATCTTTTGCCTGAATCTGTAACAATGGAAACAATCTTGAAGAATATTGCAGAATATCAAGATGATTTCCAAGCACCTGCTCAGGAACTCCAAAATACCATAGAAAATTATACTTTATCAGATCAGGATGTGAGTGTTTTTTTTTTTAATTATTGTTGTTTCATGTGTTATTATTGTTACTAATATACACACATATATCTATTAGAATATGTCATTAGCTCGTAAGGCTTTTTGGTCCACAGTGCGTGCTTATGCTACACATCCTGCAGCAGAAAAACATATTTTCCACGTCAAAAAGCTTCATTTAGGTCACTTGGCCAAATCATTTTCATTAAGAGAAGCACCTTCCAATATTCATGAAAAGAGTAAAGGTAAAAAGAAGAAGGATGCCAAAAATGAGCGTATGCCTGGTATGAAGAAATTTGATGGTAAAGAAAAACCCTCTGGTCCACGCAAAAACATCAATAATCCATTAAAGCGAAACTTTGATCACGCTGGTGAATTTGCAATTGCCAATGCTACTACAATGGCAGACGGACCTACCACAAAGAAAAAGAAGCCCAGCAGCAAAAAATAAATACTTTTTCCTATTGATAGCATATGTACACACACTTTGTTTTTATTATTCTTATTGCTAGATATTTGTATTTTATAGATTAGTTGCTACATTTCTCCATATGTAATAGTAAAACATTTTTCCTAGATTATTCATTTGTTCTTTTTCTGCTCCTTCAAATTCTTCTTTTGCAGTGCGTTGTTCACGGCTCACAAGCCACCCTTGAATTTCTTGATTTGGATAGACTTTGAGATGTATCATAAAGTCCATATATCTTGCACTGTATAATAATAGATGTCTGTTTCCACTTTCGTAGAATTCGTTTGAGCTATTTCGAGTCATTTTAATAACCGTATTTAGTGCGTCATTCCAATTTAGCTCGAGAACAAATAATTTGGCAAAACTCTTGTCTGCAGTAGTAATATCTATTCTATCAAATTCATTCATTGATGCAATCAGCTCTACATGATCAATTCCTTGCTGGCTGAATACGTTCATTGAATATAATTTACTCCAATCATGAACTCGCTTACTGCGAACAATAACCTTTAGATTTTTTGGAAAAAAAAGTATATATTTGAGTATAGTCACCTATAAATATATTTTAATATATATATATCATACCTCTGACACAATATTATCTATTCTCACTCTTGCTCCTGATATGATGTCCTTCATAGAATGTTCTTCTTCCGGTAGCGAAATATCATCTATACTTCCACCATTAACCCAAAATGTTTTAGTCAACGATTTTGGTGTAACCTGACCATGATAAACAATAAGGATAAAGTACTCAATCATTACTTTTTCTTCATTTTTTCTATCCATAGGCACAATTATTAACGTATATTCCCACATGTAGTTTGTGTTTCTTGTATCACTCTTGAACGATATGTCAGAACTGGAAACAGCGGCAGCTAAAGAAACGCCATTGACAGGGATATTAACGAGACCATATCGAGGTGCATTTTTAAATAGATTCTCAAAGAAACTACCGCCATCAATTTTGATGGATTCAAATTCATAAAATCCATGTACGATTCTACTTTTGCAATAAGGCGAAGTTTGCTGGTTTAATTGGGCAGTTTTTCTCAGAAAGTCTATGGTATTCAGTTCAGGAGGAAGTACGCTTGGGTCATCCAGCATTTTTTGAATATAGCTTATTTGAAAATCATAAACGAATGAATTTATGTGTATCATTAGCTTGAACTGACCAGAGGTTTCTTCAAATTTCTTGAAATTTAGTCTTTTCTTTGTCTTTGTTTCACGTTTAAATCTGTTATAATCTAACCGACCATATTGTCGATGTAGTGTGTATAATGTAACTGATACAAAAACACTAGTAAGACGCACTTCACAAATAATCGATCCGCCCTCGAATACGCGTAATAGGTAAGTAGGTGGACATTCTGCTGTCATCCGCCTTCCCAGATTGAATTTAGATGTGCGTAATGTATATTCTCCACTGTCATTATCTGTTTTTGCAAAATCAATAGGTTGCATATCAGCGCCTTCAAGATATTTTGCATATTCTGTCAATAATTTGTGAGCCATTGATTTAAACCATTCAGTAATACGAGTCTTTCCAGTATCTGTCAGACTTGACCAGTCCTGCTCAGGATTACAAAAAACCAGAGGTGTACGACAGAAATGTAAAACACGAGAAGATCTCATAATGGTAGACACTTCAGGCATTGAAAGTCGCTCTGCAACTCCAATATATGCTTGTGGATCTCCATAACGTTTTCTCCATTTTAAGTACACCTTTAGAGCCTTTTTATGTGCTGACTGTACCTTGGCTCTCCTTAAAAATGCTTCTAAAAAAGGCTGTCCATGTCTTCTGAGTACTTCAAAGTCTTTACTACGTGAAGTATCTGCTACCGAGTCGGTGATTGCATCCATCAGTGCATGATCTAATTCTGCGTTTTGTACTTGTGATTTTTGAAGAATACGATCAATGTTTTTCTCTTGCTCTGCTTGGCGTGAGCTGGGAGATGCATCACCGGGTTTTGGATTATCAAGAAAATCTCGGATTGGTGCCGTAGTAGGAAAGGCAATCATATCTTTTAAATCAAGTATACTTGCTGCCAGTGTGACAGTGTTTCCCGTATTACGTCGTGTAGAAGTTCGTGACGAAGGAGTGGCATCTATCTTTGGAGTATCAAACGGTCGGGGTTTTTTATTCTTTGGCGATGTTACATGTAAATGTGGGGTTGCTACTAAAAGATTTGAGCTGGTAATTGAATTAGAGAGTGTAAGTTTAGATGATTGAACGGAGGAAGCATATCCTTCAATCACATTTTTTATGGATTGTGTATGATTGAATAGGCCCATTTTTTGATGCAAGATATTATCTAGTATATTATTTCTTGCTTCTTGTCGTCTGGCTACATCGTAAATACCCTCAAAAAGTTCTTGAGATATATTTTCAGACCAATTATATGTATAAATTGCAAGGCGGTGGACATCTAATGTCATAATTAAGAAACAATGCTTCTTTTCATCTATTTTAGGTCTTTTCAAGTGCACAGTGGAACCACGAGATTGATCTTCTGCTCTCGAACGGCGATGTCCAAAGCTATTGTCGGTATTGGCCGATTCACCTGAACTTCTCCTTGAAACCGCTTTTTGACTTTCTGCATCACTTATAACACTTGGTCTTCTGTCGGATCCTAATGTATCTGATACATTACCTAATTTCTCTACGAAGTCGTTCAATCCACTAATAGCCACCAAGCGGACATTGCTTTGAATTTTTTGGCGCTGTCTATATTGAAAACCACGATAAAGCTCCCATTTGTTATTAGCATTAACTTGCTCTTCTCCCCATACACCATTTTCCAAAGGAGTCCATGCTACTGTAGGGCGAAATGACTGATCTATTTTACAAATTTCTGTGTCCAGATAACGAACGAGATCATCCATACACCAAGGAGTTGCATCAATGACTCGATCCATGGAGCAAACTGTAGGACTTTTTAATTCGGATGATTTCTGTAATATAAATAAAACAGATTCTATAAACTTTTTTCTTAGTACTGTACTCAATTTTCCACCACCTGGCTTCTCAGAAACCGCTTTTTGGAGTGCACCATCTTCTGAGAGAATAGCTCCTAAATCAATTGTAACAGTTTTTTCGATAAAATAATCGCACAAGCTTTGTTTATAACACTCATAAATATGCTGAACCAACGCATCTCCATCAACAGAGCCTGTAATCCATACATCAATCCAAATATGGTAGTAAGTTGTTCCTTGACTAGTTTCTCGAAATTCTTCTTCCAAACAGTGTCTGATAGTATCAGGATCGAAATTTAAGTCATAATTGCC
This sequence comes from Backusella macrospora, assembly GCA_024139275.1. Taxonomy (NCBI): domain Eukaryota; kingdom Fungi; phylum Mucoromycota; class Mucoromycetes; order Mucorales; family Backusellaceae; genus Backusella; species Backusella macrospora. The sequence continues at coordinate 35,576 of VCJA01004366.1, forward strand.
GCTTTTTCCCCTCTTATAGTTTAAAACAGGCTTCCCTGATTCATCCAATAATGTCAATGTGATTCCTGCCAGACCTTGGCCTGCTGCTAATTCTAGCGGCGTGGATGCTCCAGGAAGACGTTTTGTGCAGTTATAATAAAACGAGAATTCACCAAAAGGAATATCGTATATATATTCAGAGCTAGTTTTGGTAAAAGTGGATTGATTTAATTAAACAGTAAATAAATAAATAGGTAAATCAATACTTACATTGTTGATTTCATTGGTTGTTGGACACCATTTACATTATTATTATAGAATTGACGATTGTAATACGCTTTCACAACACCAGCTACATAAGGGCCTGTTAATGGTCTAATGTTGTCTGCCAATAAAGAGTGCTTGAAATATTGCATTAATTTATGTGTGTTATCAACCAAGCTAGATACTCTTAGAATTTCACGGCGTGAAGATGGCTTTTCAATAGGTAAAATAAATTCCACATCCTAGTGAAAAAAAAATCAATTGGTATACCTATTAGTAATGTCTATGAAGTGATTTAACTTACTGAAAGTGTAGGTTTTGAAGTTGGATTTCGTAGAAAAAACTGTTGTATTTCATTTAATGTGATTTGCGAAGTCAATCTGTTCTCAATCAAATTGATAAACTCTTTTTCTATCCAAGCAGGCAGATCAATACCATAAACCTCCAATACAAGTTCGCGTTTTTCGTTGGCACGTAAGCTAGCTGGTGGACGCAACTGAGGCGAAGTGGAAGGAATACGAGTTGATTCACGTCGACTTATCGTATCACTTAAATTAGGTGTCAGAGATGGGTCCTCTTCTAATTTAGATATAGGTGAGTCATACACTGTACTTGGTGAGCCTAAACCATCGTCTGTAAGACTATCTTCAAAAATTTTACAATAAACAATGGAGTTGTCTCTTTCAATGACAAACATATTATATCGGTTAATAACTGTAAACATTCTTAGTGCGTCGCCTGCTAAAAACTTTAGCGCCACATTAGGTTGTAAACGCCAGTGAAGAGGGAAGCGTTTTGTGTACACAATTGGACATGAAAATTGACCTGGAATGAAGTGAGTTATAGGTTCGATGCCAAGAGCATTAATGTCTTCGGATCCGCCGATATGTACTGGTATATCATCGTTTATAGTTTCTTCTTCAGATTCATCTTCATCGGAGTAAATTAGTTTTTGTTCGTTTGGGTTTGTAATCTCAAGGTATTTGCTACATATACGGGTATCTTGTAAATAGTTCAAGAGAACTAATCTATTAGTGCGTTGCTGAACCATGTTAATCTTTTCTCTAATAGGATCAATGATTTCATTAACTGATGAAAAGAAATGAACTTTGGAATAAAAATAAATCTGGACAAAGCGCTCACGCGGGATTAAAATAAGCCAGTAAAGAGGGCGTCTATTAATTGGCGTATCAACATCTTGAACATGCATTGAGGTACCTGGTTTTTCTACTCTTGATATACTAATTCCTAAACCATCACAAAAACCATCGCTATTAAGTTCGCTATCCATATAAACATCACCTTCAGTAAGAGGCGTCGATGGAGCTTCTTGAGCGACAGGTGATCCACTATTTGAAAATGATAGCTCGTCGCCCATGTTATATATAGAATCTTCTGAGACATAGAATATATTCTCTAGTCTCTTCAATTTATATTTTCTACTACCTACACCATCACAATACCTCTCAAGTTCATCCACAAAAATTGATAGACTTTCAGCATAATTCTTCACAAAATAAAGCGGCATTGTCATGGATGTTTCGTAATCTACATATGGTGTTGGATTGGTCAGTTCTATTTCAACATGCTTCAAAATTTCTACTGTTGTTGGAACTTTTAGTAAACCGTGGATAGTTTCTTCAACCAGCAACCAGTGAATACGCGAGTCAATTTCTCCTAATGCAATCTGCTGATCCGAACTAAGTGACAGGAAACAGTCGGGCTGCGAATGTGTCGCAAAAATGGGGTGACTATTGATAAAAATGAGTAAATCAAACTTCAAACTTCTTCTCTTTTTACTGTTACAGCACTTACTTTGATACAGATAAAGTAATATCGGTATTTGTATATTCTTCAAGATCCGTCCGTACCATATTTAAACAAACTAAACGCAAACTTACTTTATAATCTTTATACTCCTGAGGATAAGATATGGGTAACGTGGATACTGCTATCACTTTATCGGGTTCGTCTTCCTTTGAATGGACACATTCCAATCGAATCAGTAAAGGGGCTTGTGCATAAGCTACTACATCTACTAGTTGAGAAATTCTATGATCTTCGCCACTAATACCTCTACTAAAAGGCGGCTTATAATAAAATACATTTGATTTCGAGTTATTTTTTGTTTGGATAACCTCAAAGTATTGATTGAATATAGTATTGAATTTGTTTTGTATGTTACTTTCTTGGAAATCTCTGAGATTATTTACGAAAAATAGAAAATAAATAAATAAGAACACTCTAATTATACATATGATTTTCTTCTTCTTTAACACTTACCCTTCCATTGATTGTTGAGTAATGTGGATAAACTCGGTAATATCAATTTCCATCGTTGATTCATTACAAACCTCAAGAATTTTGGTTAGATCTTCATTGTCAACAATAAGGCCACGCATCAAGCAAGCATAGAATGATTTAAGAAAACTCTTTGAGTAATAACGTACGACATCCTGTGCCACTCGTAATACCCTTTCTGACAATTGTGCATCAGGTTGACTAGTACTACATTGTCCCTCTAATAATTTTGGTCTTAACAACAAACCCAAACCGTCTGATTCATGTATTAAGTGGTCCATAGGATTAATAGTGATGTTGCATCCTTCGTCGACAATATTTTGGATTAGATTTGGATTCGTTTCATCAAATGAACTTGAAAATATGGTTTCGTTTTTCGTTGGTTTCATAGGCTTTTGACGAACACATTCAAACATGAATATATCAAAATATTTGTTTTTCTCTATAGTAGAAACACATTGATGTTCATCTTCCTCTTGTAATTTTATAAAACCATTGACGACAGTTTCTAAACTCGGGAATAAAATGACGACAAAAGATCTAGGGTCAAATACTTTAACAAAACATCGTGTATTTCTTAAGTCTCGAACCATAGAGATACTTGCTAATCTATCATTTCCTGTAACTTTCTGGAATGCTTGTGTCAAATTCTGCCAGAATACAGAACCCATATCATGATGAGACATTGCTATTTCACCGTTAGATATGTAATCTAGTGATCTCTCAATAAAATAATGAAGTAGCGCGTAGTTTTGAAGTGCAACGTGCAGCTTTGACATTGCTTCTTTGTTATGATTTAATAGAGGATCTGGTTTGACACTAAAAAGTTTTTGGCCTTCTAGAGGCAGCCTTGGAAGTTGACCCACATCTAAATGTCGTCGTAAATAGCGATGCGTCTTTGGATGAACTCCTTTTTGTCTGATATTGGGTGTGGATTGTCCTGAATTGTCACTGTTTTCTTGAATTCTTTCAACATCGTCTATCCATACTGCTATACTTCCTGTTTGTGGCATTTTATATCTAGGTGCCTGAAAAGATGCCACCACGAATTTATTTGAACGCAAAACTGAAGAAACATCGAAAAGTTGTGGTAGCATCATTACTGTCATTGCCTCATCCTCTATTATGTCTGTATTAGATTGTCCCCGTCTTTTCTCTTTAAAATCACCCAATGCTTTTGATCTACCAACAGCGTGTATTTGGTCGAATGTAACTAGTTGAGAAATGGTTCGACGATCAGGCTCAAATATCCAGTTCTTAATAAGCGTACGTACGTCAACATTTGTATTTCCGCCTGGTTCTACCCATAATTCGGTTGTAATCTTACCAGTTGCCGAATCTTTCCAAATAAAGTACTGAATGGCACAAACTGTTTTTTCACCATTATTGTTTTTTGTGTGTGTTATTTCTTGATAAAACTGTGCACTATTAGGTTTAGGTGATACCAATTGATAACCCTAATTATGCTTTAATTAATTATAACAACAATAAAAGAAAAACAAATTGGTATTTAGAAATATAATATATACCTGATCTAGTCTCACTTGACATAAAAATTGAAACGCCAGGTCATGTATAGGCATTACTTTGTTTTCTTTGTGATAAAAATCTTGATAATTGTCTGTTTGCCAGCACCATGTTAAATGATTTAAATAATCCCTTACGATATACTCACTAGTAAGCCATGTCACTATAGGTAGATACCATGTTTTGTTACGATTATTTTTTTTCTTTAGCGTTTTTTCATCTAGACGAGTAAGATCTGTACTATTTGAATCTGTTATGAAGTGTTTTGGATCACGCATCAGAAGTTGTGAAAAAGGTCTTTCGCATATAGTAATATGTGCCGTTTTGGTATATTCTGATACTTTTAATAAGTGACTAATGTGATCCACTATCTTTCTGCGCAGAACGACCTCAGTATTAAAAAATAAGATCCGTATTGATACTAGTCTTCCATATTCTCGTCGGACGCGAAGCTCACAAAATGATGGTGGGTAAGCCAAAGTGGTAGAGAAGTAGTCCTTTGCATATTCATCTTGCTGACAGCCAGGACTGGTAGTGACCCTCTGAATAATCTTTACAAAGGTACCTTCTCGACTTTCAAAGGTTGCCCATTCTCTCAAGACCAGTTTTAGCTGTTCAACTGCAGTTACAATTTCCTCTTCAATAACCGGGATAAACTCCTGGTTAAACAAAGATTCTAACTTTGGTGACATATACGGAGATACGTTTCCAACTAAAAGGTCAATACAGGCAGGGTCATACCAACATCTTGTTCGGGCTCTAAATTCACCGCCATCAATACGCTCCCAAAATTCATGAAATGCCTCGATGAAAGCCTTTTTTTTTAACGAATCTGAAATGGGTAGTTGATTCTCTGACATTTCGCCGGGTATGGTGCTCATCCAAAATTTATTTGGGAACGCAAGAACTGTTTTTAAAGATTCATCGCCTTCGTAGATATCGATCAAGTACGCTTTTAGCTTTTCGATTTTTGAATAAATAGGTGCTGTATACGTTTCACCAAAGTGAAAGGAGCCTGTAACCATGCCCATCATTTGGGCTCTTCTTTTAAAAACATCCCAATTTTGCAGCATATGAGCAAATCCAGCGTCAGTTCTTACGAATATTTCTGCTCTTGGCGCCTTTCCTCTTGAAAAAATACCGCATGACATTAATAATGTTTCGCTATTATATGTATTTGTAGTTCCGATTACAGCAGGTAGCCATGATGCTCGTATTCGATATTCAATAGTAACGTTTGGTTGCCACCTTAACACCATTACAATTTGTACTCGTTCTTTTCTCACAGCAGCCAAATCTACAGCTTCCAAATTGCTAATACCTGGATCTACATGATGTGACCCAGTACCATCATCAAACGTCACTGACTGGATAGTAAAACCCTCGCGAGATCGAGCGGCAATGATATGGGAGAACTCAGTAGGAAGCGGGTATTCTCGATATTTTAATAGGCGCCATTCTCCATCTGGTGGTTTTGCATAAGGATCCCAAGGAAAATTAACCCCTAGTCTGTTTTCAGATAATGAATTGCCTGGTAAGTCACGCCGGTGAGATAAGTTGGAGATATCTTTCTCGTTCATTCTTTCGGAGTGGTGTCTGGTCAGTGCTGTTTCTCTAAATAAAAACTGTCTATGAAACATGTTTGGTTTCGATATATGTTTTCCTTTATCTATGGGTACAAATTGGACTACGGGATAAGATAGAGGTAGATCATTGGCAGATGGTTCATCCATGTAAAAAGGGTTTGCTTTTGTCATACATTTTTCAGAGTAGCTAAATGTGCCACCTGTAGAGCGAGCCAAGAATTGTAATATTTCAGTATCTGGTACAAATCCAAAGTTTCTACCAGGAATAAAACTATTAGCGAATCCAACCTGTATAATATGGCATGTAATATCCTCTTCAGCAAATTGACGGACAAATGTATTATCGTTGATATTTGATTTCATGGCACCATCTGTTACCAAAACCAATTGAGCTCTACCATCCCTGGGCAATAATTTCATTGCGAAATGACCAGCATGCAATATACGAGAAAGATTCGCTCCAGTTTTACCTACTCCCCAAACTTCTTTTTTTTTTGAATGAAGTGATGTATCTAGTTTTTGGAATAGATTAACTTCAGACGCTGATGTTGTAAGTCCTTTTCCTTTTTGATTTTTATCCTCATTTAGTAGAGGTGTTGAATCTGCTGAATGGGATTTCTTTTGTATTGGAAGTGACTTTGCATCCATGATACCTCCTACATCATTTCCAACATCTAAATTATAGCCAACGTTTGGACTATGTCGCTTCATAAATTTGCGAAATTGATTATTGTCTTCTTGAAATGCGAGGAATTCGGATCTCAATTTACGCATAACAGTGCCTATATTGTTTGCGTTTATAATTACATTTTGTATAAATACCCTCATTGTAGGATGTTCAACAAGCATTGCAATCACATTCAAATTTGAACCAAACTGAGAACAGTCTGCCATGACTGTAAGCCGTATAGTGGGTTGTATCTAGAGAGCTCTTTGCGTTAAAATAATGAATTACTAGTCTACATTAACAAAGATTACTCACAATAACCTTTTCTGTAGAAGATACTTGCATTGAAAAAGGTTTAACTAGACCTTCTAATGAGTTCCGTAATCTATTATTTCGATTGATTGGTCGATTCAATGGCCGATTTATACAAGATAAGGTTAGTGTTACACATATAAAGAATGAATAGAAAACTTACGTTTGAAATACTTTTGACAACAAAATATCTGCACGAGTATTTCCAACAGTTGCTAAACTAGAGCTTAGATCGATGATGTAAACTATTCTATTTTCTTGTGATATTGTCATTATCGTTGTTTTTGGTGTAATGACATATATTTGATCATTATTTTTGTTGATCTCTCTTGTAGAGTCTAGTGATCTTGCATTTAGATGAAATCAATTGTAACACAAAAACATAAAATTTATAAATACCTTGATTAATTGTAAAATCCGAAGACCAAATGCGTCTTTTGTTTCTAGACAAGTACAAGACATTGGCTCCCTGTATCTCTCTCAAATGTCTCAATAACTTGATTTTTTTTTCCCACTAAAGCATTTATTACACTAGTTTACCTCTCCATCTTTACGAGCGCAAGGCTGATAAAACATGCGTAAAATCCATTGTGTATATTCGTTTTTGGTGCAGAGTTTCGAGTGCTTTAAAAATAAAACTGCTGTCTTTGCTTCGATAAGCTATATTGTATTTTCTTGGTAAATAAGAAAAAAGAAGCGAGATCACAAAAAGCTCAGTTATAATAAACACACCTTCAATTCCTCTTTATGCGTTTCTGCCCGATCGATTTGGGGGTTTTCTAAAGCAGTGACATTGCACTTGTCCGACATGTCAACATTAATAAACAAGAAAAACAAAAAAAAGAAAAGTAATGACACGTCGGAAAAAGATTTGAAAAGCAAACTAAAGTGACTGTTATTGTCATGCGCCATTTAAGCTTGAAACTTTCTTTTACTTTTTTTTATGTATACATTATATCTTTGTTCTCTTTTCTCACTTTATTTTGTTTTATTAACAAACAATAAAAAATGATAGATATTTCCTTAGAAAATATACCAAAACATGTAAAAAATCTTTTATTTACTTCTTAGTTGTTTATCAAATTTAATTTTTCAGTGACTTTATTTTTTTATTAGGTCTTTACTTTGCCAACAGCAACAGATAAGAGACTCGCGCCTTTTTGGTCAACTGAGATTAAATCTGGCCAATTCATGCTTCAGAAATATCAGCAGCCTTCCAATATCGTATTCAAGTCTCTTTTAAATACAGTAGCAAGCATGTAAGATGAATTTTTCATCTAATTTAGTCTCCATTATTGAGTAAACAGGTTATATATCTTGTCTTAGACTCGACGTAAAGCAATCACAATACCGTATTCTTTTCCAAAGAGAGTCCAACTCTATTTGCCTTATTATTGCATCATGTGATTCTTACGAATTAATTTATCAGGCGTGGGAACTGGTCCAGCAAAGTATTGTGCCAGAATTAAATCATATGGATGATTCTTCTAGTAAGGAGGAGTGGGTTATTGTTCAAATGAATTCTATTGTATCAGCTATAGTCACAGGTATTTTACTTGATTTACCAGATAGAATATGGTATAGTGAAGTGTAAGAATCAACTGTCTAATTCAGATATCTAGAGAATGAAGCAGATGAATTAGTACAAGATCACACCATACGAAATGCCTCTCGGCTCTTTCGACAGAGATTTGATATACCAGAGCGACTTGTTAATTGTAATATACTTATAATTTTAACGATAAACATTACCGCTTTAACTTATTACCACCAATAATAGATTACTCCTGTACATATAACGGTCGACAAGGCTGGATTTATTTTACAGAAAATTATATGGCTTTTTACTCTTACCTGATTGGATTGGAAACAAAAAAAGTGATTGAATTAAAGGATATCAAGATGATCACTAAGGAACCACCCAAGAATAGATTGGATCAGAGTTTACGTGTAACAACTAAATCCGATGAAGAAGTATTATATCATAGTACCTTGGATAAATAAAATATGCTGACCTTACCTTTTTTTTTTAAAAAAAAAAAGTATTTTTTGAGTAATTTATTTAAGCGAGAAGAGGTAAACAAGATATCTATTAAACACAATACAATTACTCAATATTTCTTGTATTACAGATGTATCAATTACTGCTACAATTAACGGGTCTATCCATTCAAAGAGTCTTGAAAAACTCAGATTCACCAGCATTAACCAATAAACCACCTATCATCAACTCAGAAACGCCTTCAAAGGAGACAGAAAATAAATTGTATACATTGAAAAATATTCTAGAAAAGAGAAAATACAACGAAAATTTACAGCTTCAATTTCGGTTGAGTATCGACGAAGATATACTTGGTACACTTGAAGTCTCCTATTTATTTGAAAGGAAGGCTGATCCGGTCATTCATACATCATATCAAAGGATCGAATACCCTGGTATTCTTTATCAGGCTACTCATTTTTTAATTTTCGAGTCTAATGAAAAGCTGTCAAGCAGTGAGCAACCAGTTTGTAGTTTTATACTACCATTTTATGCCATCATTCGATGCGAAAAGGATGAAGGTAATCTATGTGAATTGACTACTTGGACAGGTACAAAGCGTGTGATTAAAATAAAGGTAAA
>VCJA01004405.1:16876-30640 GCA_024139275.1 Backusella macrospora
AACGTAGTGATACATAATGTCATATCATAGGAGACCTTTGCTAGGCCATTTCTCTTTGATCCTTGTGTTTTCATTCCCAACTTCCAGTTCGAAATTCTATACAGTAAAGATTTTAACTATAATAACTAATATTCTTATATAGCTTACTGATATATTACTCTTATAATTTTTCTTACCTTTTTTTTTTAGAAAAAAAAAGAGACAGTATAAGTCACGACTAGCATACCTTAGTGTACATAAACACCAGAACTATGCAATATCTTATCCGTGGATAATTTGTTTCCCGACTGCTATAAAATTGATCTTATAGCTCTATTAAGTTTTAAAACTTCCTGGCTATTATCTATTTAGATTATTATTTTTAGTTTTATTAGGATTATTTGTCATGCTTTTTATATTATTTATGCTAAGGTAGTGATAACTTAAAAGGCATGCAAAAATTGTGTATTTAGACCTCACTATTCAAAACAAAAAAATTAAAATAAGCAGGATCGCAATCTGGAACGGAAAATAGGTAGTACGACGTTACACCTGTTTTTATTCCTGTTTTCTCTCCCTTTTTGTTTCCTGCAATCTGAAGTTCAATAGAAATGGCAAAATGATAGATACGAAGTCCTCGGGTGAGACCCACGGTAAAATATCATTGTTACAACGGTAATATCGTGAGAAAAATGAGCAAAGATACGTTACACATTGTTTAATTTCAGCAAACCATTGTTATATATTTTCTTTCTACTCTAAGTTTGTATGTCTTTGTTTTTATTTTACAATACATGGGTAATTACATTTAGTAGTGGCTGTTAATTGATGATTCGACTCTTAGTTAATGATTTATTACTTTCTTCTGCTTTTTTTTCACTCTTAACCTCAAAAGGATTTTTCCTTTCCTTTTTTCCTTTCCATTGTTAGCTGAGCTGATTCTAGCAATATAACCCAATGAGATCCATTTACATTATGTACTAGCTTAAATCGTTAAACAAAATCTTATTTTGTAGTCATTGATTCTCTGACTTCTGCATTGTGGTTTTTTCACTTTGCGAACGATAATTTTTATCTCGCCACGTGTCAAATAAATTACTATAACGACATCTATTTTATTTTGGAGATAGTATACTACATTTTTCTGTATATTATTTTCAAGTTTCTATAATTAAAGCAATAACTCAAAAAGTAGCTTCTATCAAAGAGACGCGAATGCATCTCCCAATTTAATAAACTTCAGGGGCAACTATCCAAACCAAATCAATGATTTTAGCACTAATTTTTTTATCTGCAGCCCCTTTTTCACTTTAGGGAATTATTATCCAAAGACCAGTATTACTGTTGCTAATAACTGGTTAGTCTATTTTATCACTGAATAGTAGTAAATATAGGTTTAAATAAGCTGATAAATTAATAGTTTATCTAAGAAGTAAATGAAAGTATATTACCTCATTATTCACTTTTCTTCTTCTATTTTCTTCATTACTATTATTTGAAAAACATGCAAAATAAATATACTTCTTTTCTCACAAAAAGACCTAAAAATAACATATAGTACAAATACTTGTTTAATAGCAAGTAACTATGTAATATTTTATATATATATCATTTATACTATAGAGTTATAAATTAAACATCATGCTTTATAGTTAATCAAATAAAATTCTTACTATTGTCTTGATTATTATTCAGAAACAATGGTAATAATAACTTGTTCTACAGAAATACTAGCCTCGTATTCATGACTGAAATGAATGTCTCATATTGATATTAGATTATTCTCTTTTCAGTAAGTATTAACATTGTTATTAACAAACAGGTCCTTTAAAAGGGGTTTACTTGGCTGTCTTTCTGAGGTGCGTAATTTCGTTTTTTTTAGCCGAGTATTTAAGATTGCGTACATGTAAAGGTATCAGATTCAAAATTAAATCTGATATCACAATAGCATTTATTCTTGGCTCATCTAGCAATATTCTTTATATCTAGACTTTTACAACAACAACAACAAAAATGACATAAGTGCAACTATCTACTGATATAATAAATACAAACATTTCTACTTTGAGACCTCTTACTATATAGTAGTGGCTCAATAGAGTCTATATTCGTCGAGAATACTTTCTCATTATACGTGTATTAGACTAGCAAGGTTTTATAATAAACATAATATAATTTATTGTAAATACAGTTACCTGAGTTTGTTATAGTAATACTGATTAAAAAGTATTCAGAATACAAGTGTTCATATATTTTATATGAGATAAATTATTTGATACATTTACCAACCTTGCTATTTTTGCTTAATATATAGAGAAATATACTTGAGTAAATATCATAGTGAGTGATAATTTATTTAATACGAGTGCTAATCAATTGTTAGGCATATTAGTGGATACTCTGAAGTAGATGGGATTAAACAACATCAAAGTTATTGATCTGGGGATTTATGGTTTCAAATAATTCTATCAATGATAAGTGAGTAGTAATACAAGGTTTTATCAGAAAAACATATCCGATAATCTCGTGCTTTCATAGAGAGAAAAACTTTCAAAACATTGTACCTCTTTAGAATATCTATTGAACCAGTAATTCATATTAGTAATTCTCTTCGTAATATTCTCTCTCTAATACTATGTCGCTTAAAAAAACCTCAAAATTTCCGACATATGGAGACAATGTTTGGATCGACATTTGTAGAAATGCTATTGAATTACATAAGCTATAAATTCAATAGTAAGCAATATATTTTGGATAATAATATGGGGCGACGATTGATAAATGCCATTATGACCAGCTATTGAATTATTTATTTGTTTAAAATGTAGCTGACATTAATTTCTTATAATATATAACTACTTTAATTCAAAAATCAATACAGAATAAACTTTAAATAACATTGTTAGCTTAATTTCTGATAAAGGTGACACTAAATAAAATAATAGCAATATAAGAGTACGAAATCTTTGTGGAGTATACACGGATGTGATTTTTTGCCCTTAAATTGAGGCTTCTGTTCCTAGAGGTGATATTTTATTTAGCATATCAGAATACAGCTAAATTTATGTAGTATACATATCACTTAGCTATATTTTTTCAGATCTGATATTCAAGTTGTTGATCGACCGAAAAAACAATTAATCTTTGTTTCAAAGGCTATATTAAGCATCATCTACTGAGGGAGGGAGAGACCTATGATTATAGAAGCAGTTGAAAGAAGAAAAAATCAGTGCCGTACTCGTAAAGTCAAAATGCGTTATCTTTTTCTTCTTTACTTCAGTTATTAAGTTTTAAATTAATTGCCTTGTTCTCTAGGAGCTAACCCTCCTCCCCCCCTCTCTCTCGCCATCGTTGAATAGTAAAAAACTAATTATTTTCATATTTGATCGAGCTTTCTACAATGACTATACTAAAAACATCGACCTCAGCAAATTTACTTTCAATATTAAAAAGTTAAAATTCAGTGGTACAGATTATAAACTGGAAATAAAGAGTGCAGGGGTTTCAGTATTACTGAAATATTCAATCCTCACTTGAATATCTATAGTCAGCTTTATTTTGAAATTCGAATGTAATTACAATTTGAATTTAAATTTAAATAATAGAAAGAAAAAAGAGAATATGATATAATAGAATTCAAACAACTAATAATATTACCCAGACCTGTAATAATAATAATAATAATAAATAGTAGATGCCTCCATCTTCCAAAACCTCTCAAAGTCACGACAAATGATATCAAATACCTGTCATAATCGAACGAGTTAGAGGTGGTGATATAGTAAGCTATTCATTTACAGATGTTTGATTGTATTAATAAGGAAATTGAGAAAAAGGCTGCTCATATCGAAAACGAGCTGTCTAAAGAATAAAACAAAAACCGCCTCAAATGAAGGGTAATTTTGAGTGCATATATTCATCTGTTCTAATATACTAAATACAAAATCGGTTTATTTAAGCGAAGGAATAAATATCATAAAAAGCATAGTAAATGAACAAAAACCTTTATTTTTCTCTTTAGTGGAATGGCCTTTTGTTTTATTTTGATTGATTGATTTAAACTAGACCATGTATAGTCACATATAACCATAAGAAAAACCACAAGAGGATATCAAAGAAACTTTTTAGAATGAAGCTATTAATTTAAGAGTGTATTCCGCTATCTAGCACACGCTCTTGATAGCAACATAATTTATAATGTATATCTTTACTTTTGGTTACTTGAAAAATAGATTAATTCTAGCAATTAGCGTTAAAATTGTCTGTATCACATGCTCAGTTGCTGAATATATAATTATTTTCTTTACCATATGTTGCTTCTTCGATTTTAGAGCTATCAATAACTAAAATAAAACGAATGGTATACTTTTTTTTTTAAATATAGAAGACTAGTAATACTTTCTCTTTTTAGCCATATAAAAACTATGAGTTTATAAATTTCTCCATTATTAATTAGACTGTAACCAGAAGATATCATATTTTGGTTTTAAAAATTGGCTATGTAAAAAAAAGGAGAAATCTTGTAAATGTTACAATTTAATTTACCAAAGTAAATGAGAGCTCATTATATAAAGAAAAAGTATCTTTCTTCTTAGACCAAGTTTGATTCGGAAAGTAGTATTCCGATCTCTATTTCATATCAGCTGAAGATTTTAAGCTGCTTTCTGTTTGTGATTCTCTTACTATATGCGTTGTTATTAAAATTGTAGCTTCTATCCTCTTTTCCTACGCATATCCCCTAAAAGCCTATCGTTTAATAAAACTCCTAGTTAAATTTGAGCTAGTAAAAGATAAACTAGCGTGACTTTTTAAAGTAATTATGACCATTCTTTAATGAAATAAGGAAACCCTAAATTATACAAATAAAAATTATTTTATTGTTCGTATTCTGTATCAACACTAAGACGGATGAGTAAATCTTGTACAAAAACATCTAGTCCTGCTTGATTTATAAACAAGTATTGGAATTGATTATTATTCGTGCTATTCAATATATTGCATAACCGTCCAGAGCCATCTTTATCGACCTGAATCAGAGTTTGAATAAATTTCTTACGGTGGTCTATAAATTGATGATAAATAGCTTGGCATCTACTAAGTAAACGTGATTCATTTCTTTCGTTCTCAACGCAGTCGGAAAAAGAAAATAAATCTTCTAGTATAGGTAAAAAAACTTTATATACGCGTTGTTGACTTTGCTTTAGGAAACACTGAAACAGAATTCGATCGAGTATATGTTCATGGAATTCTCGAAAAGTGTAAGGTTCCATTAGGTCAGATGGTGTTTCTATAGTATGGCGTTTCATCTCCTTTACTTTATGAATAAAATGAGACCAAGTAACACTTATCACACTATCATGAACGTAACCCTGAAACCCAGAAAAAAACTGATCAAATTCGAAGCGGTATTTATGTAATACATCTTCCCGGAAATCGTCCTTCCAGTAACCTGTCTTGGTACGCAATAATAGTACTTTATGGATTTCTTTTATAATGTGCATCGCACGCTGTAGTCGAAGTAGGAATGTGAAAATTCGATTGTATTTTATGATTATGGGTGAGTTTATGAGTATATTCAAAGGATAACGCGCATCATATGATAGATACAAAAAATCTAACGCCTCCACAGCTAAATAGCTCAAAAATAATGATTAATACCAAATAAACTAGATTGAAGCTATCATGAAGAAACTATATATTTACCATATGGATTTGCACACCGCTTTACTGAATTATCTTTACGTACAGCAAAAGTGATTGTATCTTCATTTAAGCTACTTGATTCTAATAGTAATGCTCTCAGTACAATATTTAAATCGAATGAGCGAGGTGGCCACACATGCGGCTTATCACCATTTAATGACAATGTCAGTGTATGCTGAGGATCTTGATAAAAGACAGACTTTAGTCCAGATGCAAATACACCATCACCAAGTAAAAAATAGTCATGAAGAAGTGACAGATGGTATTCCAATTTGAACTGAGTCAAAAAACAAGTCATGAATGATTCGTTCAGCAATGGACACCATATTTGCAATGGTCTGATGTAATTTTCAATAGTGATTGTGTCGAGTGTTGGTATAAAATAATCATGTGTATTGGTACTGTTTGTTTTAATGATGAGAGATAGTGTGGTTGCAAATTGTCCTGTCAGTATATTTATTTTATCTAGATTAGGTAAACTGAAGAGGTTTATGTTTCCTGACCACGGGGCTCCGAACAGTTGTGTCTCAGTTAAATTTTCTGTCGGTTCCACGTTATCCGTCTCGTGGTAGTTTGATTCTTCATCTCGTCGTACAAGAGCACAGAGCTCTAAAAGGCTGTTAACGTAGCTATCAAACTAAATTTAGTATAGTATTTGTAGTCACGTGATTGTATAAACGAATAGTTACATTTCACTTTTGTTACTCAAGAAAATACAGCTTAACGCCATGTCTTGTTGAAGGTTACATAAGGGATGAGATGGAAGCGTTTGTGTTAAGAAATTTAAGGATATGCCAGAACGAAATATGTAAATGCTGAGTTCTGGGTTGATAAAATAGGGTAATTGTGGATTACTTCGTAGCTAGAAACAAAAAATTACTGCCGAAGACTAATATAATAATAAAGCCTAGCTTTCCCCCCATCATTCCCTACCTTGAATGTATCTAATAAATCAGCTGAGTTAGGCTTTCTATATATGAAAAATTCATTATATGGGTCTTGTAACAGATCGTAATCTGTCCAATCTTTATTGTCTTGTTTTTTTAGACCAAGCCATCGACTTAGGATGGATAAGTAAGGAACGCTGGTATAAATTAATGTTGCTAGACATATATCTTTGTAAAGCGATAAGTTTCCGGATTGAATAAGGTCTAATTGTTGAATTTCATTAAAGAGTAAAGTAAGAATATCGCATCCAAAGGGTATATAAAATCCATATGTTTGAATATGTTCAAGTATGACGGGTGTGGCGGGTGTGAGGCTCTAGGATGATAATTTAATTGTTAGATCTATTTATTTACATAGCAGCAGTACAGTATCATATACACAATAGGCCTATTCTAGTATAGTGATATACTTACTTCAGAGTCGTCATAAATATGACATAAATTAGCTATCTTCTGTACAATGAGTAAAAGGTTGTCCGTATAGTGGTGGACGTGTAGAAGAGATAGTTCTTCGTCGGTATTAAAAATGCTCATAATAGACTTTTGGATATGCAAATATAGCTCAGATAAACAGTAACCCAATGCCATTCCTACTGAACCGTATCGTCTGATGGATAAAGTATAAGATACAAATCATACTAATTACATTATTATTCTTTCCCCTCTCCACTCTTACTATTACTTCCAATGTTATTGTCATTTACCTTGGATTTGATGCACACTGATCAGCAACATATTTTAAATGCTTCAAATAGGTACCAAACGATAATAAACGATCAATGATGGGCTGTGTTGCAGCCTTACTAGCATCTAAAATACGAAAAGATACACGAGATTTAAATCGTTTTTCGCTTGTAGACCATTTAAAGTAAATAGAGGGTAGGCCAGCAATTGCTTTCAGTAATCCTTTTACAAGAGCATCTTGCTTAATCGCAAACTGGGTTGATGCTGTTATTAATGGTTCAAATGTGCCTACTGTACTTTCGGTTATGAAGGGTGTTGTAAATTCTGCCATTTCAACTTGAATAGGGGTTGGAAAGCCTTGCTGCTTTGTTTCCCAAGAAAGTGCAAACATTTTATTTTTTGGATCAGGCTGTGTCCATAAATCGTCTTGCTCTTCCTCCTGTTCTGCTTGTTCGTCGTCGTGTTTCTCTGCTCTGCTATATGCAGAATCAACTGATTTGGTAATATTCGAACCTTCTATTTCATTAGACTGAATAGCTTCTAAAATGTCGAATGGCTGATTGGAAAGACTCTTTAATTGTAGAAAAGGCTCCTGATGCCATTGAGAATCTTGAAGAGTTTAATTAGCATATGCTTTTTTTTTTGGGAATGTATATCTTCTTTTTTATTTTCTTTGTGATTAAATACCAAGAGATCCACTGTTTTCTGTTTTATTATGATTCCAGCTGGAAAACTCAGAGAAGATAGGTGGGTTAAAGGAAGACATTTCTCTTAAATCCATAAAGGCTCAAAGTCAAAAGAGAAAATAACGAAATATTTTTTTGATTTATGAATAAATATATAAAAATGCGAGCATGTAGACTGAGAATTTTTTTGTCCAATAAAAACTATTAAAGTTTCTGTAACAGGCCAACCAAACACTCGAATTATGTTACAGACCAATCAAAAATGATTCAAAATAGCTTTCTAGTGTCGAGTTTGCCACCAACTTTAAATATAATAAAGTTCACCCTTCTTTTTCCTTTCCTTTTCTTTTTTACAGCCTTTTAAAAACTGAACAGATTATTAAATGCTTTATTGTTAATAGTGTTTTAGAGAGTAAAAAAATAGAGCAGCCAACGAAAAACTTAACAGAATAGTGGATAGACCCAGCCTTTCAGAAATTATATTTTATCAAATATAATTGGTAACCTATAATAATTCAAGATCGATTTTTACAATAAAAGTAAAATTGTTGAGGATCGTATAATTTTACTGCTATTATCAAGAGGGATTCTTAAGTACCTTTAAGATGTCGAGAATTGAAATGAAATGGATTGAAATTATCGAGAATTCGATATATGTTTCTGGATACAGGATTTCTACTTCAAACTCAGATAATGTTAGTTTTATTTTGGACGAATCAAAATCACAACTCAGATAGGCTGCCTACCTTTTTTAGATAAAACAAAATGTAATCCAGATAAGATTTGAAGCAGAATTTAGACGATTAGAGTATTGGATTCAGATGATTTGAAAATTAAATTGAAAATTGAAAATTAGTATAATTCTACTTATGCTTTGCATAACTTTGATTACCTGCAATATCTTTAACTCTCATGCACGAGGACGCAAGACAGCCACGTTATATGTGACACTTTTTCTGTTTTGTCGAGTGGATATTGCTGGACGTTCATTCCCAGTCCAAATCTGTGAGGATATGTACATCATGTTTTGTCCGCGAGAACATCCCGATTCCAAAATATATTAAAACTGTTTCAGATTAATATACCAAATAATGTCTTTTTCTCGGTTTATGATGTCGTATATTCATTTCATATCAGCAATCACAAACCTAGATATTTTAAAATGAGTAGACATTGAACTATATGAGGTGTATGACTTATATAACTGCTTACCGAAGAGGTTCTAAACTCGTCTATGTCTAAGACTAGGACCTCCCCAAGCTTTTATCTTAACGTTAGTTGTCTGTAAATAATATTGGAAACCTCAATACGGTGACCTTTGTATTTTATATGACTACTTCCTTTTAACCCATCGCCAACAGCTACCAATGACATTCTGGTGGTATCACCTTCAGTAAATCGACTGTTGTAGTTGGTCCGGCTATATATAGTTATCATCAATACACATATTTTAGTAGTAAGAGCATCTTTACCAGACTAACGACAAACTGACGGAAATTAGTTTTTTTTTTAAAAAAAAAGTGTCTGCTGTCAGCTCTTTTTTTTTTAGCAAACTGACGATAATCGGTTTCTGGGAGTTATTTTCTATTAGTAACTTAATGAACTATCTTTCTATCTCTTTATACATACAACTACACGCAAATAAGCGAGCTTTTTTTTATAGCTTAGTAGAAGCATGGAAAAATATAAAGCTCAACTACTTCAGTATATAATCCAAAAAAAATGAATAATGGTGTTAGTGGTGATGTTTTTCTTAGTAGGTGACACTTTTAATAGAAATAAAATTTGCGATTAGAAAAATCTCGTTTTTCGTCAGTCGAAAATAGAAAAATCCCGATTTTTGTCAGTCCGGTAAAGATGCCCTAAAAATTAAATATTACATTATGTCTACTAGCGGCGAGGAATTCCCGTATTCCGTCGATGGACCATTTTTTTCCTTGTGCGTCTATTCGAGCTCGTTTTCTTTTGTTTTGAAGGATTGTATTTTTTCCCACCATGAATGAGTATGTTGTATGCTTCTTCAAGAGTATATTTTTTTCCATTTTAATTTTGCCAATTGATATGCGCTGTTCGAAAGTTGTAGAAATCAAAGAATAGATTCAGATGGGTCATCATGTATGTCAAATGAACGATATAATTCTCAAGGGTAGTAGTTTTGGGTGTTGGGATATTTTTCTCCAAGGCTTTTATTCGCTGCTGAATTTTTAGATCATCTTCATGTTTTGATCGTTCCGGTGCTCCAGAAGTATGATACCATTGAGTAGTAGACAATGGTCTAACTTCACTGTCACCACAATGTGCTGTGTAAGCACTTTTACGACTAGGATCCAAAAAGCATGTACAGAAAAATATTCGGATTTTACCTTTATTAAAATCAGTTAAATATAGCTTTACAGAACTTTCTGGTCTCTATTCTGGCACATTTCTGGCGAATAAGACCCTAAATGTGTAACCATCGGTATACAAGCAATGAAAAAACATTTTCCCTTTTTGCCTTGGTAGATTTTGTAATTATTACAAGCTATTGTTTTATTAAGTAATAAAGTGAATTATTAAATGTCTTTTAATTTACCTTCTTATTTTCAATTTTCTAAACTCAAATGTAGCATAAAAACAACGTAGTGTATTGTCATATTTGGATTCATTTGGCATTCTTGGTAATTAAGTATCATGGAAGAGAGCATTCAAGTGATTGTCATCAATCTTTATAAACCGCCACTTGAGACTTGGATTCTGAAAAAGAGAATAGAGACGAGGCTGTGGTAGCTGTTCTGACTGTTATATTTGTGATGGCTGTTCCGGTTCCCGTTGTACTATATTATATTGCTCATAATTCAAATATATCATTTGTGAGATTTTCGGGGCTATGTAAAATATAGTAATTAACTAAAATTTGCGATCTATATATAACCTCTCACAAGAACGAAGAAAGTCTGGTGATTGTTTGTTGATATCGCATGAGTTTGTTTGGGTCGCCCTCTGAAGTCAGGAGCGAATTTAGGAGAAGAGATACAGTGTACTGATGGTATGAATTAGAGAAATATTTGTTTAATACTTCAGCCAAAGTAAACTCATGGTTTGGGCAATCGCGAGATCTTGCAGAGCTATGGGCAATTTTCCCACACGAGTTACATAACACTGGCGCAGAGGTTGAAGGAGAAAATTCCATCTTTCTTCTTTTTCTTGCCAAAGCTTTCTCTCTTTTCTCTTCCGGTGAATCTTTTATTTTATGTCCTAACTACCAAAAAAAACATGGATAAAAATTCTCCTGCTTGGTCATACAAAAAATGTATATAAAATTACCCTTTCTTTTGGTAGAAGCACTTGCTGTATTTCCCTCATGATTACTTTTTCATCTAACTTGCGCTGTTTTTTGTTTCGAATTAACTCTTCAGCTTCTGGATATAAAATTGGTCGGACCATTAAGGAAGTAAAAAGAAAAAAGAATAAAACAAGATTTATAGTGTTTTTTTCTTTGTCTATTTTATAAGAGAGAGATTTATCAACATTTGTAAAATATGAAAATAGCGTTTTTATATATGAAGAGATATACCAACTTTTTCTTTTATTTCACCTGTCTTATAATCATCAACAGCATATAGGTAAAAGTAGTTTACATGGTACTAGTAATTTAGTTATATTATATCTGAGCTTTATCCATTAGGACATATGATCTCAATATCATATCATAATTAGAAACTGGCAGAATGAGAACAGCATTTAATTTTTACAAATCACACCCATTAGGGTTCTCTCTATTTGAGATAGATTTCTTACAATTTACTCTTTTAAATCTTTCTATTAGATTTAGTACATAATTCCGTATGTTTTTTTTTACTAGCAATTTTATTAGCATGTAAAGGTTATCAGTCATACCCATTTGCCCCAAGGGATCAAGGTCAGCCTTAAAAGTCATTTTATTAATAAAATACCAGCTCATAGTATTTACATTTGAAATCCAGACAGTTTTATTTTATTTTTGGATAAAGTACTCAACTATAAGCAAAAGAAGACATCACTTCAGACCAAGCTCTTTTTCAGGCATCTATTTTGGCCAATAAAATCATCCGTTGTCACGGTAAAATACACTTCTGATATAGGCGATGTAAGCTGATCTTTGACTAGCTGTAATACGGGTAAGTAATATTTAAAAATAAATTAATAACAAGATAAGTCTTTGAAGATAGAATATTTATTTGTTAAGAATAAAATATGATAATAAGATGATATCAAAAAATAAGATGATCCTAATCTATGATATAAAAGCGTGTCCTATTTATATTAAATGATTCGGATAATCTAGGATAAAGAGAATAGGGTGATAAAATGATATGGTTTTAAATATGAATAGTTGGTTCTTTTGAATACCAATAAGTGCTATATAATATAGTCTATATCATCACCGGTTTCTATAAGTACCAATGGATTGTAATATAAAAGATAATTTATCGAAGAACACTTCTTTTAGAATGTGGAGCAAATTCAATCGTCGAATTGGCATAAACTATATTACTTTAGAACAATCTAATCTTCTGCATGAATGAATGATAATGATGAAGTCACTTATTTTATGAATGTTATTATTTATGGTTATAATTAGTATCAAATATGAAATATATATACTTTGTGTATAACACCAGCACTCTTCAATAAGGTTTAAACATGGTGTGTAAGGTGTCAGAAATAAGGGCTTGTATCTGCGATCAGTGATAGCTTTTATGAAAAATTTGGAATGATGTATTTTACAGTTATCCATTACAAAAAAAAAAGCTTTTTTTTATTATTCCTATTGTCCAATACATCCATTGCTGCCTGTGCAAGCTTAATAATGTGAAAGTCTGTAGTTCCTTTTTTAAAAATGGTTCTGGCTTCGATCCCTCAATGGAATTAAGGAAATTATTTTGCAATTTTTTGTACATCAGCTGATCTGAGAGGACTAACATTGGAAAGATTGATTCTATCAAATGACACTGATGGTAACTCTTTTTTTTAGTTCTCACTTTATTTTCCAGGGAAAATATCACTAGGGCTTTCACTGAAGTTTTTTAGGATAATAAAAGCAGAGATACAAACGACACCACAAGTTTTGGCAGACAGAGATACGTGAGCGATCTGACCAGGACATACTGTTTATAAACAGACTTTTGCGCCTTGATTCCCATGCTGTCGAGTTCAGTGGTTATGTATTTTACTTGTTTATCGTCGTCGTCACTGTTTTTATCATTTTTATCGTCTTCATCGTTCATATATTCGGAGGATCTGCTAGTTACTGTATGCATATCTACCAGCAAGCTGATATATCCATACTCATACGTGTTTTCTTCCACTTCCATATCTTCAGTGCTACTTTGGTCTTCATCTGATAAGGTACTTGATTGATGTCATGCTGAATTGAATCAATGTCAAATACGCAGTCCCATTAGTATAATACGGTCGAGATTAATTCTTCTTTACATATTTCTTAAAAAGCCAAGAAAATCCTAGCCTGTCTGGATATTTTATCCAAAAATAAAAGAACTAGTCTAAAAAATAAAATAAAATATCTGGATTTCAATTTCCGTTGTGTCCAGAAAAAAAATAGAATTGTATTAAAATAGTAATATTTACTATATGGATTATTTGAGAGCGGTTTCCAGACATGAAAGCATGAATAGTACTTGAGTTAAAAACTATTGGTCCCGAAAAATCATATTTCTGTAAGAAGCTTATCTGCATCTGAAATTTGAAAAAAAAAAGAGTATTATTATGCTATGGAAAGAGAAGAG
>VCJA01004415.1:4058-32174 GCA_024139275.1 Backusella macrospora
TTTTATACATACACAGACTTTTTTTGTTTTTGTTTCCATCTTGAACATAAAAACAAAAAAAGGCATTTTTATTTCTTTCTTTTTCCTCTTCTTTACAACTTTTCATCTAATATAGATAGACACTCGTATACGCACTTGTAGAAATAAAATAAAAAATTATAATAATAGTGAGCATAGGCCTACCCCTTTTTTAAAAAACCAGCAGCAAACAAATTTTCCAGATATTTTTGATGTCACATGCTTCACATTTAAACTGTTGTTATGAACAAAAGTAATGTTTACATATGTGTATATATTAATACAGGGATAGACAGTAGTTATAATGTAAAGATTTTATTTCTTTCTACTCTTTAACTAAATAATTTGATAAAAATTATTTTTTTATTATTAATATAGACACAATAATGTCTACAACGGGAGAGAGAGAGAGAGAGAGAGATTTTGATCCTATGGAAAGTGTGTTGACCGATATCAGCGATCCAAAAGTCCTGTTTGAATCTCAAACCAGCAGAGAAGGAAACTACAACAAAAGATACGACAAAACGAGCTGTAGAAGAGGTTTATTCCAAGACCTTTTGTACGCAAAGCCACTTTTTGTCTCTCTCTCTCTCTCTCTCTCTCTCTCCCCGTTGTAGACATTATTGTGTCTATATTAATAATAAAAAAATAATTTTTATCAAATTATTTAGTTAAAGAGTAGAAAGAAATAAAGCTTTTACATCATAACCGACAATAATCTCTCAGTAATACCAATTTGACTTCGCTCAAAAGGACAACGTAAAATTTCGAAAATGATAATCATTTGTAAACAAACGGCCAATCATTTTCTAGATAGCTCCATTTATTTTTTCAGAACAGACTAAATTTACTAGCCGCATTATATAAACAGTTCGTTTATGATTTCCCAAGCTTTAAGCGGTCCTTCAAAAGCGGTGAAATTTAACAAATAGCTTTTTTGACCCAATCAGTAAGAAAGAGCTGACACATTTTATTTACATCAGTTTCTTTTTTTATAATTTCAATTCTCTTCTTTCTATCGTTTCTCTTTTCCCCCTTCCTTTATATATACATTTAAATTATGGATTTTTTACGTTTATATGAAGATTTTTTACTTAAAAATGCATCACAAATAACGAGTATCGAATCATCTCTTAGATCACTTACCTATATTTTGCCAGGTCAGTTCATTGCTATCATTATCATTCTTGGTTAGCTAGTTAACATTATATTTTAATCAATAGGTCGTTTTCATGACGCCGAGTTTGCTTCTCAAGCTTGTAAGTAATATTAATAGAGCTAACAGTAATATTTATAACGATTAGTAATAAACAACATTCTTTATAATTATAAAGTATATGCTGCTTTAAATCTTATTGGACTATATCACAACTCAATTTTAAGAAAGGCTGCTCTCGTTCATGCTGAGCAGAATAAGACAAGCCCGATCGAAGAGTCTGCATTTAATAAATACATCAATTTTTGGTCTTCTCGATCCAAACTCAACTCAACAGCAGCCACCCTTTTATCTATCATTTCTTATACCCAAGTACTTATGGAAATGGCCGCTTTGAAAAAATGGGGCAAGGAAAAACAATGGGAGGGAATCGCCTATCTTGAAGCTTTAAAGTAAGTTGTTGTAGCATACTATTATGATATACATTGGGGTCAGTTGGGTTAATTAATACTTATAATAATATATAGAGTGGCTTTGAGATTGACACTTTTCCAAACAACTGAACAACGAATGACACTCCAGCCTACTCATCCTCAAAGAGATGTCGACCCTTCAACATTAGTAACTCCTTTAGCAACACCAAATAACAATACTAAAAAGTCAGTACAGTGGACAGGACAGAGAACCGGTGTGAAAATACCGTCATTGGCAAATACCATCGATTTAAACAATGGAGTGGTTCATAAGGACGCACACACTGACGTGACAGATTATCTCATGTCTAAAGTTTTGACTCCTGAAAAATTGCGTAGACCAGAGCAAATGGTTCAAATACAAAAGACTGTTTCAAAATTGGGTGAAATACTTTATATTATTAGACCTTTAGCCTATGGTAAATAATGGTAAAAGTCATGTTTTTATATGATCCTAAACCATTTTCTATTTTGTATTTTTTTTTAGTACTTTCAATTTTACGTTGGGGTAAACGATCATGGAGACCTTGGATATTATCACTCGCTATTGAATTATTATCGCAACTAGCAGTTAGAAACGGATATCAGGCCAAGGAGAAGAACAGCCATAACTCAATGTTGGCACTGGAAAAACAGGAATACAATAGAAGATTAAAATTGATCTTATTGAATATTATGCGTGGTGCCTTTTATCTTAAAATAACAAGGTAAACTTGCTTGAAATTGGATATTTGTTTTTGTTTTTTTTCTGATGGGAAAAAAAAAATGAAACATGGTAATATTTACTTTTATTTTTATTTTTAGACCTCGTTTAGAACGATTTTGTAATGCAGCCGAATCAAAGCCTGTGTTATCCATGGTGTCAGGTAAGAAAAATAAATACAAATAAAATGTAAAGTAATACTTATTCATTGTTATTATTAGGTGTTCTTCGTGATTATTTACCTTTGTGGGAAACTATTTATTTCTATACATCCGCCTCTTAGACTACCTCAGCACCTTATTAATCCTAATAATAATAAAATATAATTTATCAAATATTTGGTAGATCACTTGCTCCTTTTTTTCATTTATTATGATCAACTCGCTCTCCTTTTTGAAGATCATATATAATGACCGATATTGAAAATTTAAGGTTGTTTTTTTAATATAAACCTAAAGCCGAGGTCATTTATCAACATATATTCAAAGAGGGAGAGATCGGAGCAACAGTTACAAGCATTTGGCTGATGAAAGGTTGGCCGATATACGAGTTCAATACTTTTTTAATGACTGTTAAAGTGCTTAAAATTTGAACCCGTAAGCTATTACTTTTTTAGAAGAAAAAAAAAAAAAGACGCTGTATTTTTGTTATAGCAAAAGGAAAAAATGTCAAATAAAAAATTATGTAAGCGTGAATTATATTTGGAGATTATTTTTTTTTCATTCGCGCTCTTCCATATGTAAAAACTTTAACTACAATGTATCTATATACGTTAACTGTATCAAATTATAAAAAGTAGATAATATAACGCACCCTATTTGATTTATTGTATTTATTCTAGACTTAGAATATTTCTATCTGTCAATGCAACTGTTTCATATTTTTTCCTGAATTAGAAATGATGATCACATACACACAAATGTACATACTCTCTCTCTCTCTTTCTGTATGTGTATGTATATAATCCTATCACTGGTGATGAACAAGGTACAACAATAATAGTTTTAAACCAATAGTACTACCAACACAACTTCGGTACTTAAGATAATAGCAAACAATGTGCAATGCAAATAGAAATTAGGTAATATGGCATCCTATTACAACACAAATGTAGACCCAATTTCTCATTCATGTTTCTATACGTATTTAAATCCCATAGACTCAGGTAATTTTCTACACACAGTGACCGCTCAATGATTTCATTCTTTCATAGGTCATTTCCCTATAAAAATAGTAGTGAAACTGCACTATCCTCTATAATTTCAATACCTTGTATATCCCTCTGGGACCACTATATACATAAATAAATAAATGTGAATAAACAAGATCGAGCAAGGTATTATGTATGAACCATGCCATTTTGAAGATTTTTAGACGTTGAAATATAATCGGTCGGTTTTATTTAAACAATTTATGATAGATCAGTTTGTATATATGCATATAGAAGAGATCATTTACCAGTTCCTGCGCCCCAAGCACTGGCCTATACATCCACCAATTAATAATGCCGGAATTAAACTTGACATCATCTTTTTTTATTATTATTATTCTCAAGACATCTGGAGTGACCTCAGCAAGCATATTATTTGTTGAAAATAAACATTTATTATATAGTAATTCGTTTCGTAACAGCAGTAATGTCACCAATATTATTACGTAAAATGAATAAATAAATAAAGAAAACGTACCTGAATTTACGCACACTACATTTAATCACGTGTCGATTTACACCACAAATGATGCTTTTATCATTGAAAAAATTTTTTCATCCCAAAAAAGCCAAAAGAAAAAGGGAAAAAAAATTAAACACCAGCAGCGTGTAATGTGTTATTGCGAACCAGGTATTAAAGAGAAAAATTGTTTTGTTCTTTTTCTTCTTTCTTTCTTTCTCAAGAAATGAATCCCATAACTTGGTTACTTTCAAAAGTAACTGGCTTGCCAGAGCCTACTCTTCGATTATTGGTAACCGTCATCCTCGGTTATCCCATCGCCAACCTCTATAATAAACGTTTCAATAGCGAGAATGCACTTGGATCCACCAGAGAAGAGCGTAATTTGTTTATTCTCTGTGCAGGACTCGGTCTCAACTTCTTCTTCAACATGTTTTCCATTTATCACAGTTTGGTAACAGTTGGTCTTAGTTATGGTATCTGTTTCTTCTTCCAGCACAACCGCAAGGCAGCAGCAGCCGGTGTTTGGGTGTTGAATGCAGTCTATTTGTTGGCTGGTTATTTCTTTATGCAAACAGATGATTATGATATTACATGGACAATGACACAATGTATTCTTTGTCTTCGTATGATGGCTTTTGGTTTTGATTTTTATGATGGCGAGAAAAAGATAAAGGTGGCAGGCCCCCCATCTCAAACTGATTTACAAAAAGACAAGGATGTTAACGAGACTGCTATTAGACCCACCGAGCCCAAGAAGACTCCTGCCGCACTCCCCTTGTCCTTTGGTATTGATACACCTTTGTTGGAGTTGCCTAGTTTTGTAGAGGTATTGGCCTTCGCTAACTATCCTTCCGCTTTCCTTGTTGGTCCTCAGTTTTCTTTCTCACTTTATAGAAAGTGGTTAGAGACTACCCCTAGTTCTTTTAATTTCCAAGAGAGAGAGGAACGTGATCGCGCCCGTAATGCTTATGTTATCCGTTGTGCTGTTCTTGCCACCGTTTACCTTAGCTTACAACAGACAATCGGTGCCACTTATTCAACTTCTTATTTGTTAACAGAAGAATATCGTTCTCACTGCTTCTTTGTCCGTTGTATTTTGTTTATCATTGCCGGAAAGTTTGCTTATAACAAGTATATTGGTATTTGGTTGTTGACAGAAGGTAATTTTTTTTTTTTCTCTTTTTTTCTCTTCCTTTTTTTGTGTGGATTGGATTACACAGAATTAAGGTTTTTGGGGAGAAACTTTATCGGAGTGGGGAGCTTACAGCCTTTTTTATAATTTTTCAGGTGCAACTGCTACTTTTGGAATTTCTTATGAAGGATTTGATGAGGAGGGACATGCTTTATACGGTGGCTTGGCCAATGCACTTCCTGCCACCTATGAAACCGCCACTTGCATTGATCAGATCATTTCAGCATTCAACATCAATACCAATCTTTGGTCAAAGTACTATGTATTTAAGCGTCTTAAGTTCCTTGGTAACAAGCAGGCATCTCAAGTCGGTACCTTAGCCTTTTTGGCCATCTGGCACGGTTTCCATCCCATGTACTTTATTACTTTCTTACTCGAATATCTCTATGTCATGTGTGAGATGGTTTTGAAAAAGAGACTTTCACCTATTGTTCGCCCTTATATCGAAAAGAACCAAATCGCTGCATATGGTTGGACAGCCATTAGTTGGATCGCATGCCAAATGTGCGTTACCTATGCCGTTGTTGGGTTTGAGCTTTTAAACCTTGGTAGAGCAATCCAGGCATATAAGAGTGTTTGGTTTTTGGGCCATCTTGCTATCCCTCTTATTCTTGTTGGAAACAAGTTCTTACCTAGAGTTAAATCTGCCACTGCCAAGAAGACTCAATAATATTTATATATATACGAACAGAAAAAGGAGAAGAATGAATTTTAATATAAATTTTGTTTCTTTTAAAAAATAAAAAATAATAGATGTATATAAACGTATATGGATGTGGATGTGTTTTTTTTTAACTCTTATTAATGAGAGAGAGAGAGAGAGAGAGAGAGAGAGAGAGAGAGAGAATGTATAATGATAACAGCAAACCATTCTATCCAAATAATCTTTTAAATCCTTTCTTTTTCTTCTTTTCTTTTGGCTCTTCGGGAATGCTGACTTTATCAAAAGAAGCTGTGCTGGAGATGGAGATATTGGAGCTCTTTGAACTCATGTGTGATAGAGAGCTACTAAGGTGCATATGTGACATGAGAGATGCTGTTTTACTAACCGAGACCGAATGCTTAGCTGGGCTAGGTTCAATATAAGGTGTAATAATGGGTGGTAATGAAGGGGCTGGAAGACGTAGTTGTGCCAAATGGTTAATAAATTTAACCGGGTTTAAAAGTTCAGTAGATCCTTTACGAGTAGAAAAATCAGTTTTACTACATCATACAAAGTAAGAATAGATTTTTAGTGTTACCTATATAGACATCGCGATTGTTCACTTCACTGGTTTCATATGCTGATCTAATCTCGGAATGCGTTACACCACCAATAACAAACACAATAAGTTTGGCACCATTAGATATACGAGGTGAGCCCTATAAGAAGTATTATGATTATTATAAAATAATATATGGATAGATCCTTCATATATAACTCACTATAGTGCCATTTGTTTTTTTAGACCAAGTTGGTTTAGTTGTACGAAGTGAAACACCGCTAGCAGGAATACCACCCTGATTCATCGGATGACCATCTTCTGATGGATCCATATCAGATTTTCTAGTAAATGAAAACTGGTTGTGGTCAAGTGTATTTGAGACATGAGCCTAAAAAAAAGGTGGGGGGGGGGTGATGAGAATGAATAAATAAATAAACAAGTAATTCTTACATCCATGACTTGTTTAAGAATAGGTGTAAAACGAGATAATTCATAGGGTGTTTCTTCATCTTTGTTTTGTTTTGGTTTTTCCCTCATTCTTTTAAAAAACGACTTTTCTTCACGACGAACACGTGCCAACTTCACACCTATCAAAGGAAGATTGTTGATAGCAGCTCGAAGATCATGATTTAATCGAGCATGTTCGAATAATTTCCTTTTATCATCTTCAAAAATTCCGCCTTCTTTCCAAATAATATAGAGCATCAGTAAACGGGTTTTGTCTTGAGAATTGACGTTGGGATCGTCTAAAAGTGGTACCATGTCAAGTATAACTGTTTTTGGTGTCTCTCCATTTACAGTTTCGCCAGTTACCATATTCTTTTATACATATTATTACTGGTATTATTATTATGCATTGTTTTATATTCTATATATCTTACCTGTTCCAATGTACCTAAGGAATTCAATTTATGTTTTTCAAAAAAAGACATACACTCTTGAGCAATGGAAAGATGAGCAGAATACTATTCTTTCTTATTTAGTTTCTTATTCCTTTTTTTTTATTTTATTTTGTCTTATTCCAATACAGTATAACTCCTTCAGCTTACCTTTGCTTTCAATTCTTGATATTGTGGAAGATTCGTAAGCATATCCTTCATATCTTTTAAATTTCTTGCTGTATTTTTAATACCATTTTCTCTAATATATAATAATATATAAACATTAAATAATCCACATTATATATACATATAAGATCTTACCCTGGATTAATAGCACCCAATTTATTTTCCTGCATGAATTCGTTAAATTTTTCAATCAAACGATCCGAACATTCTGCAATATGCATATGACGAATAGAAGTATAAACCTTATCCTCTTCATTCAATATAACATCTGTCGTACCCAACGATCCATCTGCCTGATAAAATTCATGCACATATTTAACACCAACATGGTTTGGTGTATCCTCGACTGGTAATAAATCATTGATCATGGCCTGGTAAGTAAATTCATGTAATAAAGGTGCCGCAGGGTCTATGGAGCGATCCACAATTAAAAGGGTAGCTCTAGGTTGTGGTGGCTGACGAGAAGGCTGGAGAGGGAGATAGAAGAGATAGAATAATAGTGTATTTAATATCGTATTACATACTATAGCACGTCTATTTTGTTATTGTATATATCGATATACTACTACTACCACTACCACTATTACTTACAGGAAAGCTTGGATTAAGTTTACAAAAATCATCAATTTCTTGCTGAAGAAGATTTGCAAGATTTCCAGCAGGAGAGCCCTGAGGATGTGGATTTCCTTCGGATTGTGATTGATATCTAATAATAGGATCTTCACCAAGGGTTGCACATACAGAAAGAAGCTTTTATATGTAATTAAATAAAATAAGGAGAGAAATGAATATACATGTATCATTTGTTCTTCTTACTTGTTTTGCTGTTGTTTTTAAAGTATGGTTTGAATTGGTTGTTCTGTCTTCACCAAAAACATTATAAAAGCTAATTGGATCCACTGTGAAAACACTTGATTCCGAAACTAAATTATTATTATTATTATTAATATTATTGTTATTTACAGCATTAATAAATAAAAATCGTAGCATCAATCAAGAGTATCAATTTACCCATGAAATCTACGTAAAGCTCCTTTAAACTCAATATATATTCATTTGCCCCAGCTGATTTTAGTCTTCTATGAAGATCATTAAAAAGATCATCGCTTAATCCTAATTCAAATATATTTAGTAGTCAATCATAATATCATATTATTACCCCCTCCCCTCTCTCTCTTCTGCTAATAAACGTTTTTTCTTTCTTCCTTTCTTTCTTTACCACTCGTAAAGTGTACATGGGCTGCTTTATATGATACGCCCTCTTTTCCTGTAAAATCATCCACAAGTCGCAACACAGATTCACGACAAGGTGTTAGGAAATAAATTGCTTCTAATGAAGGATAAGGCTGCCTTCTTTTTTCAATGTTTTCTACCACTAGTAGTAATAATAACAAGTGGCATTATGTAAATGTTCTTTTTATATATTCATGATAATTGATATAAATCCTACATGTAACCTTTATACATACATTTATATTTAGTACTTGTTTTATACCTTTTATATATTAAAAAAGCCTTACGTTTTCTTCAAGAATATCATACATTTTACAAGCTGCGTTTAATATTAGTGTACTTTTGGAATCGACTATAATAATCTTCCATTTTCCCGGTGGTTGGATCGATCGAATGGAATCCATTAAACCTAATTCAATAAAAAAAAAGAAATTGCTTTTTTTTTAAAAATGATCGTTTTTTTCTTTTTCTTTTTTTTATTTTTTTTAAAAAAAAACAAGACTAACGCTTATTCATAATTTCAACGATGCTTGACATTATTGCTTAGTGCTTTCGTTTAGTAGTCGTAATAGTAAATTGTAAGAATGAAAAGAAGAAATGTCTAATTTATATATTATTTAATAGTGTGTTTTCTTTTTTTTTTATTCGCGTGGCTATTATTGTATTATTTGAAATACAATAAATCACCTTAAACAAAATAAAAATAAAAATAAATAGAATAAGGAGAGAGACCTGTTAAAGAGAAAAGAAAAAGAAGGAAAAAGGAAAATATATGCAATTGATGCAGGCTTTACCTTTACAGGACATACAAAAATTACAACTCCGTTTGTTCAAAGTGGCGAGGGCTACACAAAAATTCCACAGTCCCTTAGTTGACATAAGTCATTATTTATTTGAAGACTTTTTAATCAATAGCTTTAATGTTTCCCTCCTCCTCCATCTCTGCAGCTGTGAAGTGTGTCATTCGTGAAGCCCCTCCATATACAAATAAACCTTTTTTTAAAATCCTTCGAAATTAATCAATGCTTGAATGAGCTCATGAAAAACGATTTGAATAAGCATGCTAAATTTTTAGTAGCCAAGAAAACCGCCAGCAAGTCCGACAAAGTTGTGCACTATTATAGGTGCGATCATTCTAATGCTCTCAAGGGTCAAAAAAGAAGGAGAGACTGGTGGTGATTTTCCTGCTAAAAAAAAAAAAGAAAGGTCACAAAGCCATTAATAAAAGTTGCTTACAAACGTAATAGCATTATCTTTGTTAAATGTCACTGGGAACATACTAATCACGACCCACTTCAAGTTGAGGACATTTTTAGTTCAAGGATCAACAATGAGATACGCGTTTGGGTTGATATGTATGTATGTTGAACAACACACGAACTGGAGCGATGGTGAAATGAATTATGTAAGTCAGCTTTGATTTCATCATTATAGAAACGTTAATTTATATTTATTTATTTTTTAGATTGAAGAACAGATAAAAAATGAAGCCTATGCTAGCATCTTTCCTTATAGTTTACGTGTCAATTACAAATTAGTTAACAATGCTATCAATACCCGGTTTAATAAGCTGTCAAGAATAAGCCCCGTTGATCTTGAAAGTGTCAAGCTTTGGATGGAGTATCTTGATCAAAAACTATTTATAATCTTTTTTATTGTCAAACCACATAACGGTTTTTTTTATTGTCTCGTAGATGGCTGATTGGCAAAGACAGGTATGTGTCTTCTTCCTAGAACTACTAAAATTTGATTTATGTTTTAAAATTTTGATTCTAGTTACTTGAACAAGCCGAAGAATGGTACATTGACAGCACACACAAAGCCTGTAAATAATTTGTAGATTCTGGTCGTGATTCATACTCGCCCATCATTGTTATAAAAAACAAAGCGATGCTGAAGGGCGTCTCAGTCTGTTTCTGCATCACTGATGACGAGGAAGAATTTTTTAAATCTTACAATTACTTTAAACAAGCCTTTTATGAGTTCACTACTTTATTACATATTTTGACAAATACTGGCTTGACAAACGTATTATATGGTCAAAGACCTGGCGTCCTGTAAGCTTACATGTTCTCACTTGTTGATATTGCACTTATATATACTTACTTGTTAATATTGTACTTTTGTAGAATGCTACTTTTCAAACTAACAGCTTGATCGAATCTTATCATAACAGACTTAAGATTTTTTATTTGAGAGGGCCCTGTAATCTCCATGTTGATCGTTTGGTGTACATACTGATTGGTATTGTAGTTTTAGACTATAGACTATAGACAAGGTGCTTTAGCCGTCTACCTTGGAACAAGAAATATTAATTTGACACCATCTGAAAAAAAAAGAAAACAAACTTCTGATGAAGTTGATATACAAGAAGCTTATTTAATGATCAGGGAAGTCGATGATGATGTAAGTACATCTTTTTATTATAAAATCACTACATGTTTGTATCTTAACTGTTATTTCTCTATTAAATTTTTCTCTGTAAATCCTTTACCAGCAATGATATTTCTTATGAAGCTAAATAAACCCCCTCCCAACAAGTCACCATTTTTTTAAAGTCATAAATGATTTTTTCTACTTTTCAGGTCATCTTTTATTCCCATAAACCGCTTCCTCTTTCGTTCAGATACCTTGTTTTTTAACCTCCAATTATCGAAATAAACACTCTGTCTCGCTTGAATACACATTATAAAAGAAAACAGCGAACTGATTATGAATTAGGGATGATTACAGGTATGTTAAAAGCAGGCATCACGCATCCTCCAAAAATTTCCGAAATTTTAGAGATTTCAATTAGCATCATTAGAGACGCTATAGATAGATACGGCAAGAATGTCACTACATTGTATGAGAACAAAAGAACCAGTCTACCTCCAGCTATGTCTGAACGAGACTATAGATTTTTGAAACGTAACATCAGGACTCAACCCTTTAAGCCTTTGACGTATCATCTGTCCAACCTTCGTTCCACAGATATTGATGTTTCTCGTAATACAATGATGAAGGCTCTTGACAGTATGGGTTTTCACTCTCGTGTAACAATTCACAAGTCAGTCCTGAGCAACTCTCAGATCAAAAATCGCTTGATTTGGGCTGAAAATAAGAAAGATTGGACCTTTGAACAACGGAAGCAAGTGGTTTGGTCGGACGAGTCTAGATATCGAGTAGCGGAAAATGATCGTGATTTATGTGTTATCAGGCTTGTCAATGAGAGGTACAATCCTGACAAAACAGTACCTGTTACGAAGTTCGGTGGCGGGTCTGTTATGGTTTGGAGCTGTTTTGTGGCAGGTAGACTGGGTCCTATCGTCTTTTTCGATGGCTCAGTCTATCAAGACGCCTATGTCAATTGTTTTTCATAGAATTTCGTTTCATGGCTTCAAAAATTGAAGTCTAACAACTCCTCCAATGAATACATATTCATGGAAGACAATGCGATCCCTCATATAGGGTCATATACGACAGGGTGGAGAAAAAGACGTGATTAAAGGGTTCGATTTTTGGCCCGCTAACATCCCAGATTTAAATCCTATCGAACACGCCTGGGGCCATTTTAGATAAGTCAATTGGGGACAAAAGACACTTGATTAACAATACTGAAGAACTCAGAAAGTATCTTGAGTTATAGTGAGCCAATATTGATATGGATGTACTTGATAATATGGTCCGATCAATGCCAAAGATGCGCGAGGCTGTGATTGAAGCAAAAGGTGGAAGTAATCGCTATTGATCCCATTCTTTTGCATTTTTCTTATTTATTTTTATAAATAATAATGTTTCACGGCACAGAGATGCTATGGTCAAGTTTTCAAGACCTGTTTATTAGTACAAACCCTTAAGAATGACGAGCTCTTTAAAGATAGTCATCTAAAAAATCATTTTTGACTTTAAAAAAACGGCGACTTGTTGAAAGGGGGTTTATTACTACTACTCATGAAGACCACACAACATAATCAAAAATAAGCATAATTATCAGCAATTTATTGTTAACCTCAAGTATACGCGTGGATAAATATTCAATAACAAAAAGTATTGTGGAAATAGAATTAAACACCAGCAATTTTAATACAACAGATGATACAAAAATATATCTTAACATGGAATCATTAAGATTAGGAAAAATGTTAGCTGAGGATAAATTGAACGAGAATTTGAATCATTCTTATCTAAGTTTAAATGTGGGCTTGGTAACTTTTGATGTTTTAATGAAGTGGATGTGGAATCATTGTTATTATCATCTTCAAGTCTTTGTCGCTTTGTGTTGTTTGAAATGGTTTCACAGTTGCCGCCATGCTTGTTTTAAGGTGAGTGTTAAATGCGGTAAGAATACTGAGCTTGCTTGGGCATTCAGGACAATTAAATTTGCCATTAAATTTGTTAACTTCTATAATGGAATCTATTTTTTTTAAAAAATTATCATCTTTTAAATTTAAATGCCCAGTTCTTACCTTTATAAATAAGCTTTTAGTTTATTCGCACGGGTGCCATAATTATGATGATTTAATTCTGAATAAATTTTCATATCGATTTTACAATCTTTGCAGCGAAAAGCATTATCACCGGGGGAAAAAAAGGAATGCCATATCCGTCTAGAACCGACTTTTAAGCAAAGTGATCACGGGAATGGATGAGACGAAAGCTGACGTTTAGAACGTTATTTGACGTTCCTATAATCCACAACGCTTCTTGAAGTTGCCAGAATTCACATTATTCATAATGCTTCTTGTAGTTCCTTGAATTCATTTTGTCAAAATGAGATTGCCTGCTAAAACGAGTTGGCTAGGGTATGGGACTATTGTTTATTTCATTCGATATATTATATAGGAACAGTGCTTTAAATTGACAGTAGATGTTCGATTATGGGTATGATTATTAAAATTATAATGTTGATTGTGTGATATTTATGATCTTATGTAAAAATGATGTGTAAAGGTGAACATAAGAAATGAGACTCTTTTAACTCTTTTATTAAGTGGGGCTCATAAATAAATCATCCATAAAATAATTTATAGGAAGTCTGAGCTATAAAACATTGTGTAATCAAGATTGATACTTTAATTTGATATGTAGATGTGGTAAATACCACAGATCGAAGATACTTTATTGATATAATATTATTTAAAAAAACAAAACAACGATGAGTTATATCCCATATCAATAAATGATTTTTTTTTTTTCTATTAACAACATCTTTGAATATAAAAATAAGAGACAACAACGGTGACAGGTTTATACCAAACTGGATTGTTGTCAAAGCACTGTATCTAATAAAAAAAAACTACAAAGAAAAAAGAATAGTTGTTTGAGAGTTGAATTGGTATAAATTTGTCGTTACTTAAAGATGGGCACTAATGTCTCTAAAATTACGTTTGTTCCTGAAAACGGCCTATCAGACCAAGTAAGTATAGGACTCTTTGAATGATATATACAAACACTTAAATTATATACTGTAAGCTCACATACAAAGCACTGTATATATGGAAGTCTGAAATAGTTCATCATGAGCATAGCAATGACAATCACATTAAGGCGCGGTTCGACTGACTTGTTTTATAATATTCATTTTCGTCATCCTCAAATGTTTATGAATAAAGTATGGTGATTTTAAATTATTGTTATTGTTCTTATTATTGTTCACTTGAAAACACAGTGTGTTTTCATAAACTCTCCGATGGTCACCGTTTGGTATATATTAAAACTTTGCTACTGGGTCCATAAACAAACAAAGTCATCAAGCTTATATTATTCTAATTTCATCGTTTATTTAAATTGATTAAATGATTTTTTTTTTCTCAGTCTTTTATTTTTTACTAAAAAATTCTCTTTCCATTCTTTGATTTGTGTTATTGTTGTTTTGCTTTGGTGTGATTATGGGAAACCTTTTCATTGTTTTTATTATTGTTTAATTGTTCTTTGGACGTCATGGAACTCATATATATATATATATATATATATTTTCAAAGTTAAAACTATCTATTTTTATAGCCAAACAAAAAAGATATTTTCAATGCGAAGGTCACCGACTTGTTCTTTTCATTTTCCCGAATTTGAGTTTATTTTTTTTTGACTTTCCGAATATCGTGCTTTTTTTTTTTATCACAAGAAAGCAAGGGCCCAGCAATATTTTTTTTTCTTTTACTTCATTTTTATCCAACATACAATGAACAATCAACCTACAAGAGAAAAGCTTTATTCAACTTCTAAAGGTTATGGTTTTACCCCTGCTTTACAAAGAACACGTAAACCTTTTGCTCTTCGTAACATGTTGACATTGGCTGGTCTCTTGACTTTTACTGGAAGTGTTTGTAAGTGATTCAATGTCAAAATATATATATTAAATGCTAACTTTCTTCTTTATAAAGATGCATACTCTCTCTTAGCTGTTAAGCAAGACGACTTTAGCGATGTTCCTTTGCCTGAACCTATTTCAGCTGAACAGACTGTAGAGCAATCAAAGTAGAAAAAGAAATAAAAGAATATCAGCTATAAACAACTATAAACAACAACAACAATAAATATACAAAGAACTGTAAATAATAAAAGTCGGTCTTGTTACAAAAAAACAAAAAAAAAAGAGTTTATTTTTCCTCCTCCTCCTCCTCCTCCTCTTCTTTAATATCACTATTATTATTATTTATTATTATGCAAAAATGGATTTTTTGGGTAAGGCTCTTATTCTCCAATTTGGTTGAGCAGCGGCAGTTGGTATGGTTATTTGGTATGATTTTTTCAAACTGGCAGGGTTTCGGGGTCGTGCTTTGGTAAGCTATTTTTTTTAAAGAAATGGTCAGAAAAAAAATGGAAAAAAAAAAAGACAATAGAGTCTATAGTCTTCTTTTTCTTCTACTTACATGGACTAATGGTTGAGATGATGAATCTGAAGAGGAAGGCAGAGATGATGGTTTAGATAATAAAACGGTATTTTGGGATGGTGGTTTTTGTTGAAAAACACCAAGTAATTTATTTGATAAACGTTGCGGAGTAGGAGTAGTAGGAGTAGTAGGAGAAGAAGGACTAGTCCATACTTGTTTGACAGGTACGAATTTTTCTCGAGGACTGGCATTTACCTTTTTGGCAGCTGTAAGTGCTGCACTGACAGTTGTTAGTTCTGTATTTATTGAAGAAACGAAATTTTGTATGTTATCATTTCTTTCTTTCTTTGGGATAGTTGTTGTTTCTGGAATATAACTTGGCTCATCATGGAATGATACTTTTTTCTTTAATATTTTTCTTTTTATTGACTCTTTATATCCAGGTGATAATGTTGATGATGGGATCGCATTGTAATCTCTTTCTACATTACAAAATCCAATTTCAGGTGATAATTGTGGTGAATAAATGTTTCTTCTGTTTCGATCATTATCAATGTCAGAATTTGTTGATTCTTTTTCTGTAGAATGTTGTTCTTTAGATTCTCGCTCGATACAGGTTGGAACGTCAAACTCCTTCAAATTTTGTTTAATAATGGATATGAGATTAGTTTCTTTATTATCTTTGCATTTATTTTCAATGGTAGTTGTTATCGTCATATGTCTTGGAAGCTTAGGAGGGGGTTGCTTTTTGGTCAATCGAGATGTTATGAGTGATAACTCATTTTCAATCGATGAATCTTCTTTTTTAGGGATTACTGTATCTATGTATAGATAATTAAAATGTATTTAAAAGTGGGGGGGGGGCTCTATTTCAGCATTATTAATTAAATAGACGTACCTTTCTTCCTTTGCGCCTGCAATAAAAATGTGCCGCTTGTTTTAGATAACGATGTCAAAGTTGGCATTCTTGTTGACTCGAAAGTCACTTTTGGTGGTGAGGAAGTTGTTGTTCTAATCGATGACGAAGAAGATAAAGGGGATACTACTATTACTTCTTTAGTTGGTGACTGAGGTATTATCTTTGTCGATAAAGGTGATATTGTTCTTGATGGTGGAGGGGAAGCAGGCTTTATTACTAGTTGGTGAGTTGCTTTAACTGGTGGTGATGACTCTGTTTTTGTCGGGACTGGAGTTGTTGTCTTTTCATATACTGAAATAAAAGAAGACTATGTATATCCATATATGGTAAATGTTACGGTCATTTGATAATCTGTACTAGGTTTGGGCTTACCACTACTCCACTTGCTTTGACTGGTCTAGGTGATACAGCCTTGGTTGTACCAGTTTTGTTTTGTACAGATGTTAGTTTTTGTTTTGCCTCTGTTAGGAAACTGTTTTGGTTATGTGTTTCCTGTAGCTTCTATATATGATCAAATAACAAAATAAAAAAACCTGATCAATGAAAATAAATAAATAAAAAGCCTATATATGTACCTTTATTCTCGGTTCGGACTGCGTAGAATTCAATTGTAAAAGTGTTTTTGGCTATTTAATTTTAGTTCGAAAAAAAGTTACTAATTTGTAAACAATAACAACAATGCAATACCTCTTTATTAACACTTTTACTGGGAGCTGGTTTTAACTTATCTGCTTGGTTTCTAAAGGACATAAACTACAGTTTAGGTTTTAATGATATTTTTGTAGTTAACATAGATCATACACTTCTTCTATTTTCATTGGTAGATATGTATCTAGAGCCGGTGATAAAGTCAGTGGTGAAATATTTCGTTCAATAAAAACTAGATTAAAATATTTAGATGTTACAACAGTATTTAATTACAAAAATATATATTACATTCTGCAGGAAGTAGATCTACATTAAGGTTACTTTCTCTATCTTTTATAGGATTTTGAAAATGATTACGGGTTGTGCGTTTTTTTCTTCGTTCTTCCAATTCCTATTTTTTTTTAAAAAAAAAAATTAGAACGTCAAAAGATTACTGCGGTTTCTTTGTTTACATTTTCTAAGATCTTTAATCCTTTAGGATTTCTGTAAATCCACATGGAATCATTGATATATTGACTTTTTGTTGAAAGTGTATGAATTAATGTGCTCATTATTTTGATCTGTTGTTTTAATAGGGAGAAGAAAAAAAAAGGAGGAAATAAAAAAAACAAAACACTTTAACTTCTTTTTATCATAATCGCTAAGAAAAATTTCTAAAAAGAAATATTAGCAAAACGTTACCCAAAAAGGATTTTAAAGTTTCACATATGAATATACATGTCCTAAGAAGCTACGATAACTGAATGACACATTAGATATCTACCTTTTTTCCTTATTTGTTAGAAAGTTGTATAACTTGCTATTATATATTAAAAAAAACATCAACAGTAATGAAACGTAAAGAGAGACTATTATAATTGACAGTACTAATATGAATTTACAAGAGATAGAAACAAAAGTGTATATATTTTTATTTAAGAAACAATATATTTTTACAAGAAATAATGATATTTATATTTATAAGCAGTTTATACAATGTTCTCCATTTCAGCATTCCACCGCTTTTTCAAATCATCAATGCTACTGGAGGAATGACGATAATTATTTCGTCTCTTTTTAGCTTGTGAAGCATGTGTGTGACCTGAAGATAGTCTATCAAAGACATTATTACCACCAGTACTTGATATTCGTCTCATTTCATATGAGCTACTAGGTGAATAGTCTTTCTTAATGGGATAAACTGTAGCCTTTGTTGGCTTAGGTCCTGAGTGAAGTGAAAGTACAGAGTATGGTCTAGTTTGATGACTCGCAGAAGAGAGAAGCATACTATTGTTAAATGCCGGAATAAGTGAGGTACCATTTGAATAGCTTCGACTCACGTAATTATCGGTTATACTATCATTTGCATAATAATGCTGTGTCTGTGGTTGTTGCTGCTGTTGAAGAGGTGATTTTGGAACTTCAGCACCATTTGTTATCTCTCTTAAAAGAGAACGACGTCTTAAATTAGTAGGTGTGGGGACTGGAGCTGGAGAAGTAGAATTTTGAAAAGAAAAAGCTCTTCTTCTATTCAGCATGGGTGCAAGTGGCGTATTATTAATCATACTCTGATTAATCTCTGTCGTGTGGTTGATAGGAACCTTACTTCCGGAGGAAGCACGGGTCATTTTATGACCTTGCTGGTTAGCTGAGCAAATGGAAGAGAGAGAATAAGTATCCGATTGTATGGATGATCGACGTAGATTACGACTACGAATAGAAGAGGTAGATGATTCACGCTCGGCTTGGTATCGGGAGAATTCAGCTGGTTTTACCAATGGAGACGGAGGAGGACGGGCATCTTTAGAGGTTTGTAAAAACTGAAGTAAAAATTGCTCAGGAGAAGTCATAGAGCTTCTTCGGTTAGTCAAAGGAGAGGCAGAAGGTTTAAGTGGTCCAGTTGCATTTGCTTTTGCTAATAATATTTGTGATAACTGTGGTTTAATGTTAGGACTGGATAAAGCTTCCATGGTTGGAGAAGTAGGTCTACTAATATGATATTCGTCCCATGAAGATTTCACAAGGTTTCCATTAATACCATCATTGTAGATTCGATCAAATTTTGTTTCAATATGTTGATATTGCTCATCAGTGTAGAGATCAATTGCTGAGTCAGCGTCACTACCGTCCTCCAAGTGTGATGACTGAGGACTGGAACTTTTGAATGAAAGAGAGGTTCGACGAGATCCTTGTAATTTTTTAATCTTTTTCTCGTTCTCAATGGTTGTTTCAATGGCAGCTTTTTTCATTACAAATAATGTACATCTCAGATTTTGTGCAGTTTGCTCCAGTTGCTGGAATGTTCGTTTATTTTGACTGTCCTCCATGCGAAGTAGAAGAAGGTCATCGATAACGAATTCTGTAATAAGTCGTGATTCATCGGGAGAGACTGATTTCAAAAGATTAT
Source organism: Backusella macrospora (assembly GCA_024139275.1). NCBI lineage: Eukaryota > Fungi > Mucoromycota > Mucoromycetes > Mucorales > Backusellaceae > Backusella > Backusella macrospora. The sequence continues at coordinate 23,544 of VCJA01004415.1, forward strand.
CAATTACATCAATACATTGTTCTGGACCTGCATTTGGAGAGAGACTATACTTTTCTTCGAGTGAATCCATATCAAACCATTCGTCATCGACTTGAGAGTTATTGGTCCATTTGTTTGAGACATTATCTACAAAAGTCACTCGTTTTTCTGGGCGCGAGCACATGTCTACGACTTCTTCTGTTTCATCATCTTGCATGATCTCATTAGCTGCATCATTATGTATAGCGTGAATGCGGGCATTAAGATAAGAAATTTCTGCTTCAACAGATTCAATGTTATCATCAATGACTTGAGTGAATGCTTGGTCTATAGTTTCTCTATCTTTATCTTGATCAGCCAGGAGAACTTCACGTTCTGAAATGTATTCGACTTTCTTCTGGGCAAGACAATTTCGTTTTGTGAGTAATTGTTTCATCTCTTCAACGGCTTGCTTTCCCTGTATAAACTGACCTAGCGCTTGGTCTAATAACTGCTTTTTCTTGTCTGCACGAACTTCTACTGGAATTGCGTTGTTTTTCTTGAGAGACTTTCGTTTACGAGAAAGACGGTTTACGTTGGAAGATTGTATTAATACATTTCCTATATCAATAATAGAGCTACAGCTAGCAAGAAGTTTTTCATCAAGAACTCCACCTTCTCTTACAGCCTTTTTAAGTATATTAACAAGGCGTTTGAGCTTCTCGCCGGTAACGATGGATTCATCGGTCTTCTTCTGTACAATTAATTGTAGGCGCTTTCCTTCTTTTTCTAGACGTCGTCGGATCTCACTGTCCTTTGTTTGTTTACGATGTAATTGTTGAATTTCACGCTCACGACTGTGTAACTTTTCTTTGACACGTTCAGCTTCATCTTTCATCTTTTTTACCATGTGTCTTTTTTCAACCTTTAAGCTTTCGACACTAATGCGAAGAGCTTTAAGAGTGCTTTCGTTCTGATTACGAGATGACTGTATTGTGTTTGTTGTTTGAGAGTATTTTCTACGAAGATCTGAGAGCTGGTTCATCAAACCTTTCATTTTATTTTCGTAAGCAAGGCGGACTTCGTTTGTGTGCTTCTTTTCCTTTTGACTTGTGCTCTTAGACTGAGCCAAAATATTGTTTTTGCTTTGTTTTTGACGAAGTGTTAAGATTTCTTCATGTAGATCATAAATTTTCTTTTCAAATTTATCGCGCATATGGCTATATTCGGTCTCAGTTTTTTCAAGCTGCTGTACCAGATTCTCATTAACCTGAATGTTGGACTGGATTTGAGTTAGAGCACGATGTAGTTTAGGATTTGCTTCGTAAAATTCGTTCATTTCAGATCCATTGATAGATTCAAAACCAGACTCTTCTGATACTGTTCTTGAGCGTGGTATACGACTTTCAGTGATGAATTTTCGATCATTTGAATACTACGTAAAATAAAATAAAAAATAAGAGGGAAGCTTTTAATTATTTCTTTTTCTCTTTTTTTTCTTAAAAAAAAAAAGAACAGAGCATACATCAGTCATTGCATCTTCAATTTCCCCAAAGATGCTCATGTTTTCTTCAGATTGAAGTTTAATAAACAATTCATCGTCTGCTAAAATATCGCAATCATAATCAACCTATTTACATATAATGAGAAGAGAATATTTAAAATGATTGTTTTAATAACTTGATAATACATACCAATTCATCTTCCATTTCTTTTGCCTATTTTTATTTTTAGCAAAAATAGCATATTAGGTCTTTTTTCATTTTAAGAAAAGAGGTGCTATATAAAATACCTTAAATTCATCAAGTATTTTCAGAGCTTTATCAATTTCTGACTTTGCCTGGTCAATAGAATTTTTAGCATCAACTCGAAGACCTGAAGATTCAGGGGATCCAACGTTGCCTATTGTTTCTTTAAGCCACTCTTCTATATCATTATTATCGTCATCATTTGAAATATGAATAATAGAAGGTTTTCTTGGTTTTTGTTGGTTGGGTACTTTTGAGCGCTTTGTAGAACGAAATGTGACATTACGTGAGGTAGTTGTACTTCCATTAGCGGTACGTTTCTTTTTTGCAGATCCTCTTTTACGATTGTTAAGGAGTCTTTGAGTAGGTGTAATACTTCTGTTGATTGAATTGGATGTTTTAAGTGATGCATTTGGCGTTTCACTTTGTGTTGTCATCGCCATAGCTTGAATTAGAGGGGCACGAATAGATTCACAAAAAGCAAGTCGTTGCTGGGTATCACTGAGTTCGTTTCGTAAATCACGAATTGTATTTTGGTATTGGCTGATAATGGGTAAATTTTTAGTATTTGAATTATCACCAGCAGGTGAATCAATATTATCCAAGTACTGTATCCAATCTTCTGATTTGAGATGCTCCGTTAATTCTCGTTCCATTTGAAGTGTATCACGTTGTGTTGTTATTTGACAAATCTCATCAGACATAGATATGACTTTTGACTTTAGTCTTTGTATTTCATCCTGGAGAGTTTTCGTCTTTTCATCGCTTGTGTTGAACATACTCATCATCAGGTCAGATGAGCTTTTTCCTGCAGAGGAAGAGCGTAAACTATTAAGTTCCATTTTTAATCGTGCGACTTGAGATCGTAATTGGTTCACTTCTACAGATGAGCCAGCAAATTCTTGATTAATTGTAACTTTATTCTTGATATTTCTCGCTCTGTTAGCATATTTCAGGGTACTTAGTGTTTCTAAAAAATTAGAGTCTGAAGGGGAAACACAGGCCATCATAAGTGTTTGAGAATTACCACCAAGCGAATCTTGTAATAGACGTGTTAATTTAGAATCTCTATAAGGTACATGAGGGGATTTTCTAGAATCATCTCCTAACGCACTAATGACGTTTCCCAATGCAAGTAAACCGGAATTAATAGATATTCCTTCGCGAGCACGATCGCCTTGAGCATTTGTTCGTTTAAGCTAAAAAACACACATATACAAACAAACAAGTAAAAGAATATACTGCATGAGTCAACTGCTTTTACCTAAAATGTTTCTTTTTTTTTTTGGAAAATGATGCATATCTCTGGTATTGCATATACATACTCTTTCGGAACCAGCCAGATCAACAAAATGAAATTTACTTGTCACCGTTCGTTTAGGTGAGTCCCCTGGAACCACTTGATCATCTCCTGGCAGTTGCTGTTTTAAAATTACTGAAAAAATAGCATGCGATCTAGAGGAGACGGAATTCATGTCTGTCGAACCCGTTGTACGACATAATGAACCCTTTGCCAAGTAGCGTAAAAGCTCATTAGGACTAGCACAAGGTTCTTCACGTACACCGCTCCAATATATGTTCTTATTACAATCTTCACGGATTTGAACATCGCATAAGGTAACACTTTTTTTCTTTGTATTTTGATTTTGATAGACATTCAAAAGATCAACTAGATCTTCGTTATATAACTCTAAAAAGGTTACATATACTTGATATTCAAATCCAGAAGTTGACTTTTCTTTCTTTAAAGCCAATTTTTTATAAAGATCGTTAATGAATCGAGGAACAATTCCTGAATATGTACTATTAAATTAGTCCAGAGACAATGGATTTTTATTTATATAAACTTACCTTGTTGTTCAGAATCTATATTGCTTCCATCAAGTGCGGTTCCCATACTAAATGTTTTACCCGATCCTGTTTGACTTTTTATTTATTTATTTTAAGTATATGCATGTAAAAAAAAGGGGGATATATTTTTATTATCTGTGCCTTACCCATAGGCCAAAATAGTGGCATTAAAACTAATAATGATGTTAGTATTTTCCTTTGTGATCAAATTTTATTTTTTATTTTTATTTGTTGTTTTCATTTACCCTTCAACAAATTTCTCCATCAAAGGGACGACACTAGTCTCATAAATTGTTTTCTGTGCTGTATGTGTATCAAACACATAATCATAGGTAAATGAATGATCTTTTCCAATCAATATTTGAGGCTGATGTGGTATAAACGATATGCATTCTGTACAATTTGAAAGGTGTTCTTTTTGTGTCAATGGCCGTACACGTAGAGCAACTCTATTTTTATTTTATTTTATTTAATAGTTCCGTCAGCTTATTTTCTTAAAAAAAAAAGGAGTACGTACTTGACTGTAGTAGAAGCCATATTAAGTGGTACTTTTAAATGGAATTAAAAAATATATATAGAGATTATATAGAGGTATTATATTCTATCAAAGAAAATCTATGAATAGTACAAGTTTTATTTTAGTTTTGTGTTGAAGAATGAAAGAAGAGAAAAGTAAGAAAAATCAGGAGAAAAAAAAAATACTACAAAAATAAATCTCAAACGTTTCAAAAATTTAGTGATTATCTGACGTTCAATTGCATAAGTAAACTATACACAGGTAACTTATTGTGTTTCTATACTTTACTTTACGCTTTTTAGACGATCAGAACTATTTTAAATGCTAATATTAGTACAAATATATAACACATTAAGATGTATTAAATAGCTACCATTTCGAAAGTAGTTTGACTTTATCGTTTTAGTTTTATCTCACGTGCCACAGAATGCGATCAAAGGCCAGTTCGCTCACAGACTAGAACGCGTCATGGGCCTTTTAATAAATAAAATGCTATTATCCTAATATGGTATTGAGCATTAGAATATTATCTGTGTGTCAAAACGAATAATAATTAACCGATCCGTTCTTATTTGAGTAAAAAAAAACTTGTTTGTGTATAAATGGTCTGGGTCAATCTTATGACACGATATCTAGCCAGTATAGTTTTATCTTTGACCGGTAATCGGACAAAAACAGATATATTTTTAATCGTGCATAGATCACAAGTATCATCCATTACCAGTGACAATTTTTTAATAGATGAGCTTCAATGATTTACTATATTTTTAACGATATTACTTCAAAGGCTAACTTCAAATATTGCTCTCCTAAAAAGAAAAAAACGTGAGTCGACTAGCTACACAACCATATAAATAAACTAATCAAACATTAAGTAAAAGAAAGTAAAACAATCAATTTACCATTATTATTAATTATAAGCTGTTTACTACTACTTGCTTTTAAATTATATTGACAAAAGAAAGTATCTAAAAAAAAAGTTGCTAATGTAAGGTCAAGCCACTTTGGTTTTAAATATAATGTGACATTATTTCTAACACTGGGTTAAGTGCATGTATTCAGGGTGAAGAGAATAATGTGCCAATGCATTTCTATGTTTCTGCTGCTATATAAATTCAGAGAATTAAAACCAAGGTACCAAGAAAATCTTTAAAACAAACAAACAAACAAACAAGTATTGTTTTTTTAGCATTAAAATATACAAGCTAAAAACGCTCTTCCTATTTAAAGTAAAATTTATTTTCTAGCCAAAGTTTTATTTCATTTTTGTATATTTCTAATAAACGCAGACAAAAGCGAATGCATATGTAGATTTTTCTTTTCTTTTTTGTGACAACAAAAGTCAAATATACAGAAAATGGTTTAATTGATGACTTTTATAATGTTTTTCTTTTTTTTAAGGGGTAAAAAAATAAGAAAATAGTATAACAGCCTATGAATAGCTGCTGTTCGATAGTTCACTCTACACATTTTTTTTCTCATTAAAAAAGCCAACTTTTATTATTAACGTGACCAAGAATATTAATTTTGAATCCGATGATAATGTAGAATGAACAAACAAAAGGTAAACAAAACTTTACTTTGCCCCCCCCGTTTATGCCTGAACTTTATAAATCACCTCTCCCCCTTAATTCTTGATTTTACGGCACTCAACATCATTTACACTACAATGTAACTTCATGATATACAGCTCTCAATGACTTATTCTTTAAAATTACGCTGAAAAGCTTACTTCTTTATTTATTTAACTATTTTGAGTTTATATATAATTTACAGTAATTTGAGACTAATTTCTATTCTTATTTTGTGGTACTTGTAATTACACAGAGTCTTGATTTCTTTTCTATTAATCTCGTGGATCTTCTCACTGACTCTGTGTTCCTTTTTCCTAAATGTGATATTATTGATTTGTCCGGTATTTCTTTCATAATGGTATCTGTTCGATCCGGACCATATTTTAATGATTCTACTGACATTATTTCACGAACATTATAATCTTAATTATAATCTCCGATACCAGTTTGATGCCAAAAGAAAAATTATGTCATTTGAAAGAAGTAAATATCTACCATATTTTGAGACCATTTTTGTTTTTGTTCTTGTGTATTTCAAGTATTTCTTTCGAATTACAGTGCTTCCACTGTCACTTGAACCCTTTTATGAGTTCATTAATCGGAGTTAAAATACAATTGGATATTTTTTTGAGACCCAATTGGTCAGTCTTTTTAAATCCATTTGGTTAAATTTGTAAATTTTAATTTGGTCTTCTATTTTTTTTTTGAAGGCTATATGGGTATGCTGAAATCAGCATATAATGGTGTAGACAGCCTAGTCATATGTTGTTGACCAGCCAATAAACATTAGGCACGGCAACATAAATTCATTATATGAGCAAGTAAACCAATAGGATCTTGTGTGTAGCTGATTGTATAAACTGAATATATAAAAGAGTAGCATGATGAGTAATGATTAGCTGCTTCCTTCGGCTTCATTAACTTGTCCTTCAAAAAATAATAAAGAGCGCTTACGGTCATCCAATGTGCAAACGTTATATTGAATATCTCTCTCTTTCTTAGGTTCAACCTATTTCATTCCAGTATCAGCTGGAGATCTCTCTTCAATTTGGACGTCTTGATGTTTGATATACTTTCGAAAACCTGTCAAACTTTTCAAGCGAAATGACTTAACCTCGACATAGTTTGGTGTTTCCTAACCTTGCTCGTCAAAAAATTCACCGGTGCCGTTTACATAAAAGAAGTGGGTGTTCATGTTATTCCCAAACTCAGTCCAGTTATTTTTCTAGAGTGATAACCCATTCTACAATTTCTACTGTACACAATAGAAAAAGCGACTTCAAAGTTTTTGGAGCTAAAAAAAATATATTTACTTTTTAGAGATTTGACTATTTATATTATTACATTCTGCAATACAAATTGACAATCGCATTTTGGTATGTTTATTTGGTTATTTGATTGTGATAATTTATCTAGAGCCAATAAGTTGCCGCTATTTAATCATTAGGAAAATAACTGAATCCAAAAAATTACTTGTATTCATTTATAGCCAAGATAGAGAGGTTGATTCATTTGTAAAACAATGGCTTAATTTAATAGGAACCGATATATTCTGCTATAACCCTTTATGCTTTCCTTAAACCTAGAGTTTTGGTCAACCAGTTACAATACAATAAAACCAGACCACAACTCAACCGCTGTAGGCATTATATCCAGCAATGTTCACCTAGAAGTCTACCAACTCTAGGTTACTGGTTTTAAAGTATCCGGAGTCATATTTTGTAGTTGTTGAATGCTTTCAAGAGTACTTACTATCCCGCATGGCTAGTTCACGCGCCTAAAAAAACATGCATTGATAGATGCAGAATCTTCTTAGGTACATTCGCAACTACAAAATATGCTTGAATAAAAAGAATGGAAAGAGAAAAAAAGTAAATGTCATTAGTTGTTGATCTTTATTCAAAAAATAAATACTATAATTCTTTATGCTTTCCTTAAACCTAGAGTTTTGGTCAACCAGTTACAATACAATAAAACCAGACCACAACTCAACCGCTGTAGGCATTATATCCAGCAATGTTCACCTAGAAGTCTACCAACTCTAGGTTACTGGTTTTAAAGTATCCGGAGTCATATTTTGTAGTTGTTGAATGCTTTCAAGAGTACTTACTATCCCGCATGGCTAGTTCACGCGCCTAAAAAAACACGCATTGGTAGATACAGAATCTTCTTAGGTACATTCACGACTACAAAATTATTCATACAAAAAAAAAAAACTACAAAATTGTTTTTTAAAATAACCCGAAATTTATAAAATGAGAATGTGACATCAGAGAAAAATAGTTACCGATGATTGGTCGAATATTTTTCTGATGATATATTAATAAAATATAGAACAGGAAGATAGATAATCTTTTATCGAATAAAATATTTTGGAGTATTTATATGTTTTTAGAAAGAGGTATTGGTGGAAGATCAAGAGGTGGTAAGGAGTGGAAGGTAGTGTCATTCAGAATGAGCCCATGAGATGTTTAAGGAAAGAAATCGGCTACTCGAAGAAGGGGAGTCAGAATGGACTGGAAGAAATACTCCACTTTTCTTGGTCGAGCGAAAGGAAATGCAAAAATAATTAAAAGATGGTCTATATGGGTATAATTGAATAGATGGGTCTATAACAAAACAACCCGAAATTACTGAGAAAGATAAAAGTTATCACTTTACTGTTTATTTCAAGAAATTGAGAAAAAAAATTCAAATTATTGAGAAAAATTCAAATTATTTTGAGAAATAAAAAATAATTAATGAGAAATTATTTAGAAAAGCAAGGGGATCAAGAGAAAAAAAGAGGGGAACAATGAGTTGCATGTATAAATAGTGAGTAAGAAAGAGCCGAAATGAACACAGGTATTGTCAAATGGGATCAATGCAGTTATATCAGAACATAAATAAATAGTATAAAAGATGGAGAAAGAGGCTAGTATATAAACGTTCAAAGTGATTATCAAATACAAATTTGGCTTATGTGTACTTACATCGCTAAGTT